>JABUQX010125033.1:0-40448 GCA_015478945.1 Trachelipus rathkii
ACGTACGGGAATGGAGAGAGAAGAGGAGAGAGAGAGAGAGAGAGAGAGAGAGAGAGAGCAGAGAGAGAGAGAGCAGAGAGAGAGAGAGAGAGAGATCAGAGAGAGAGAGAGAGAGAGAGAGAGAGAGAGAGAGAGAGAGAGAGAGAGAGAGAGAGAGAGAGAGAGAGAGAGGGAGGAGGAGAGAGAATGAGTGAGAGGAGAGAGAGAGAAGGGAGAGAGGAGAGAGAGAGAGAGAAGAGAGAGAGAGTAGAGAGGAGAGAGAGAGAAGAGAAGAGAAGAGGAGAGAGGAAGAGGAGAGAGAGAGGAGAGAGAGGAGAGAGAGAGGAGAGAGAGAGAGGAGAGAGAGAGAGAGAGGAGAGGAGAGAGAGAGAGAGAGAGAGAGAGAGAGGAGAGAGAGGAGAGAGGAGAGATGGAGAGAATGAAGAGAGAGAGAGAGAGAGAGAGAGAGAGAGAGAGAGAATAGAGAGAGAGACAGGAGAGAGAGAGAGAGGAGAGAGAGAGAGAGAGGAGAGAGAGAGAGAGAGAGACCGAGAGAGAAGAGAGAGAGAGAAGAGAGAGAGAGAGAGAGAGAGAGAAGAGAGAGAAGAGAGAGAGAGAGAGAGAGAGAGAGAGAGAGAGGGGGGGGGAGGCTGGAAAGGTGGCACCACAATGAACAAGTCTGAGGTTCCCAATATTCACACACAATTCATGAGAAAGAAGGGCACCTCTTGTGCAACAGGGGTGACACATCGGTGGAGGAATGCGAGAGGTGAACTCCCTCAAGCACCTGCTGTTGCAGTACCTAGAGTAAAGAGATAATGCACCAATGTCACATTACAGAGATAGAGGGTCAAGGGAGTTTGAAAGTAGGGGACAGTTTATTAATCTTTCAGCCTCAGCCAAAAGAGGGGAGGAACTGGAGCCTCCCGAATGTGGAAACAGTACTATATACAAGGGCAGGTAATACCCCTATATAATAGGAGTAACTTCGGAAGAAAAAATTCCTTCAACCTGAACAGAACTTTCAGCTTTTTTGAGACTACCTTAGCAACCACTGTGATATATGGTTTCCAAGATAGTTTATTGTTTAAGTTGAGACCAAGAATGTTTGTTGTCCACAGGTGGATGGGAGAGCCGTCAAAGAAGATAGGAAAGTTGGGAGGTGTTTTTGAAAGGAAGATTTGAAGTTGAGTTTTTAAAGAGTTGAATTCACAAGGTTGAGGCAACTCCACCAGGAGATCCCGTCCAGATCTGCAAGAATAAAATCGAAAAAGCCGAATTCAAGAAGCAATTCTGGAAGCAAAAGAAGGGGCAGAATTGAAATGAGTGGAAGGATGGAGAGTCGAGTTATCAGCATAAAAATGAATAGAGTTAGATGTGCCACTGAGATCATTAATGAAAAGTAAAAATAAAGTTGGGAAATAGAAAAGAGCCTTGCAGAACACCACAGGAAAGGAAGAAGAGGTCGCTATATCAACATGTGCCAATATGGAGCAATCTGAGAGAAAACTAGACAAAAGCGAGCAAAGAGAAGGGGGAAACCCAAAGGAAAGGATTTTAGAGAGTAACGATGCATGCCATACCCGGTCAAAGGCTTTCAATATGTCCAGGGCCACCACACATGACTCCACATAGTCCTTAAGGGCAGAAGACCATAAATCAGTGAAACAGGAAAGAATGTCATCAGTTGACCTTGATTGTCGAAAACTATACTGGTGATCTGAAGGGAGGAAATGAGATTCCAGATGATCCAGGATAGAGTTGAGAAGAGTTTCAAAGATTTTGGACAATACAAGTGAGATCTACAGGATGATAGTTAGAAGGATCCCTTCTTTGGGATCAGTTGAACATATGCGAGCTTCCAGCACTGAGGGAAAGTGTTAGGATTGGATTAAGGCATAGAGTAAAGCTGAACAAGGATATGCATCAGCTCAGACGCCAACTCCCTCAAAACACAGGAATGAATGCCATCCTGGCATTCATGGATCTCAGGGTCCCATCCACCCAATTATGTACAATCACAGGAGCCCTGGAACACCTGAGAAGAGGAGTAGGAGGAGAGTTGACAGAATCGTCCAGGGTGGATTAGATGAAATAAGGAGGCTGAAGAGATTAGCCTTTTCAGAAAGAGTATTAGCTAGAGATCAGTCAGAGCAGATAAGAGGAGGAAAGGGAGATTTACAGAAGCTATTAGAGATGTTTTTGGCAAGGAGACAGAAATTTTTATCAGTAGGAGATCCAAGGAGGTCAGTGCACTTCCTTCTGGTGAAAACACGCTTAACCTGATGAATAATATCCCTGCAATGATTCAGAGCTGAACAAAAAATTAGCAATAGTGATAGGTGGAGGAGAGTTTTTCCATTTCTAATAGTCATTGTCTTTATCCTGAATAGCACGAGAACAGATGCCATCAAACCACAGATTTTGGGGAGAAAAAGATTTAGTAGAAGATGGAATATATATATATATATATATATATATATATATATATATATATATATATATATATATAAATATAGATTATATATATATATATATATATATATATATACTTATAATATATAATATATATATATATATATATATATATATATATATTATTATATATATATATTTACACTTTAACTTTTACTTACTTTGCCCCTGCCACCTTTAATTGGAGGGCCACACACTTCGCTTCCAGGAGCCGGCTGCCGCCTCTGGGCGGTTCCACAGCGTCAAGGAAAGAGGTATAGAGGAAATCGGTGCGGGGGGGCGTCGAGAGCAGGCACCTCAGAACGAAGGTGCTCTTATTGTTGGTCTTGGGACATTGTGACATCTAGGCCAAGAGGGGAGGTGACGTTGTTAGTTTGAATCTGTATTGTTATAATGCATGAGCCCCGGTTGGTGACCTGATCTGCTCCGAGCCGAGGTCGAGTTGGCCTCTTCTGGACAGCGTTTCTCTCTAGGAGGAAGTTTTGGGGAGGTGGTGTTTAGCAAATTGTTATTGGGGCGGTTTAGTAGGTACGTGTTGGTGAGTGTATGGATACTGTGTAATCCATGGCCTATTTTGGAGGGGGAGGAGGAGGAATTATTGTTGTATGTTGTTGTAAATAGAATTGAGCTGGTGAAGAAGGGGGGATTTTAGTCCTTGTCGAGGGGGATTGGAAGAGAATTTGGTGACAAAGGTGGGATGGATTACGTGTTTTTTAAGAATTGAGTTCCCACCATCTCCAAGGGGGTGGAGCTGCGAGGGTGAGGTTCATCGTGTAAATGTTGGATTGGGGTGGTTTTTGTGCAGCCTGTGATAATTTTGGGGGGCTGTATTTTGAGAAATTTGAATTTATTTGTGTTCGATTTTGAGAGCGCTGGAAACCATGGCTGGTGAGGCATAGTTAAAGTTGTTCTGAGGAGTTGTTTATAAGTTGTGGTGAGTGTGTGTATCCTGTCGCTGAAGTTGTGTTGAGAGAGGGGTTTCGGAGGTGTTTAGTTTTCGTTGGGTTGAGGAAGTGATATTGGTCGATGTGGGGGGAAAAACGTCATGTGTGTGTCATAGGTAAGTTCTAGTATTTTTGGGGTTTTGTATAGGGGGAGGGGGTTGGTTGTTCAGAGTGATTATAGGATGGAGGAGGATTGGTGACGGTCAGTGGTTTAAAAGGGTGATGGAGGATTTAAGGGAGACTGCTTATCATTCTGTCGGAGCTTAACCAATTTTTTAATAGATGTAGATTTTCTTGGGTATGTTGTGTGGCTTATGTTTACGTCTGGTGTTGGGGAAATAAAGACTGATGTCCGTTCTGCCGTAAGTTTTAGTTTTGGTGGATTGGTTGGGTGGGGTAGTAAATCTGCCTGTGAAAAGTTAAACAAAAAAGGAGAGAGGAGATGGCGCCCTGTGGGACCGCCATTTTGTAATTTAATCGAATGGGAGAGGTTGTTTTTGTTATAAGACCTTAGCGAAGGGCTTGGTGAGGAATTGGAGAGCATTTTTGTCATTATTTCTAAAGGGGGAGTGGAGGGATTTTTGAATAAGGATTGTGTGTGGGGGACGGTATCGGAATGCCTTTATTTATGTCTATTTGCCAGTGAGTAAGATCTATCTGGGAAGGGATTTGGTTGAAGCCGATTAATGATGTGTTGTGTGAGGGAGGGTAGGGCTGTTGGGTTGTAGAGGGGTTGCTTTTGAATCCGTGTTGGAAATCTGGAAGAGTAATGGGGTTGGAAATTTTGTTTAGGTTTAGTATTATTTCCTTAGCAGTTTACTAATGGAGCAAAAGCAGAGAGATTGGGCGTAGGGAGGAAGGGGAGTAGAGGTCCTTTTTTTGGTTTGAGTTTTGGAATTATGAATGCTTGCTTCACAAGATGGGGTATGTAGTTGAGCTGCCCATGATTTATTAAAGATTTCTGTGATTAGGAGAATTGTTTTTTTCTCCAAGGTGTTTTTTAAGTGTAGGTTGGAGATATTGAGTCTGGACCTGTCGCTTTTGTTGATTTTTGAGGGTTTTAATGGCTCCTAATATCATGTTGGTTGTGAATGGGGGTATGGGGGTGTGGTCTAATGGATTTACTAGTTGTTTTTTTATTTTCCTGTTATCGGGGTGAGTTGGTTTTCGAGAGATGTTGGCATAGTGTTTAGCGAGACTGTCTGATTGTTGTTTTGGGGAAGGGAGGGAGTTGTTGGGTAAAGATGGGGATTGTGGGATTTGGGGGGTTGTTTGAGAGTTGATTTAATTTTTTTAATGGACTTGCCAGGTTTCTTATTTCAGCGTGAGATGTTATGTTGTAAGTATTCTGAAAACTTTTGAAAACTTATTGGTGGTTATGAGGTTGGTATTTGAGTGTTTTAGGTTTGTTATTTGCGTTTGATTTAATTGTCTATTTTGTTTAGAGTTTCGAAGGAGTTTCTTTGTTTAATGAGTTGGGGGTGAGTTTGGGTTTGGGGTTGTATGATTTCCTGTGGCCTTTGGGTATAATAGGGGTTTGCTGATTTAATGATTGGTTATTGTTTAAGTGAAATGGAGGTGTGCAAGGAAGTTGTGTCGTGGATTGGTATTGGGTTAATATGGGTTTCTAAATGTTAGTAAATGCGGGCCAGTTTGTTTTTATAGTTAGGTGTATGTAGGAGTCTTTTTTTTGTGGGGGTTGATGAGGGGAGTTTAGAGAAATAGGAATAGGAAGTGGTCCGATTGTAAGTCAGTAACAGTGTCCCAGGTTAGTAGGGGATGTAGGGGGGGGGAAGAAAGTAACGTCTGGGGAAGTAGGGGATTGGTTAACTTGGGGAGGGATACGGGTGGGGAGGTTTTTGGAGTTAAGGATATTTAGGGATTCTTATTCGTTAAGGATATGGTTGCCTCAGGGGTCAGAAGGGTATCTTTGTACCATGCTGTGTGGTGGGCGTTGAAATCGCCTCCTAGGATGAGATTTGAGTATGTGGTTATAATTGATAGTGGGGTGTTGAGGGTTGTTTGGGAGGGGATTTGGAGACGGTGGGGTGGCGAATATTTGAGATTTGAAGATGATTTATTAGGTCGGTCTTGTTCAGGAAGGGATGGAGCCAAGATTGGGATTTTATCAGTGCTTCTGGAAACAAAATGGAGGTGTCGTTAGTTGTATTGTGGGTAAGTGATGTTGTTATGGTATCAGTGTAAGAGGGAGTGTCTGGGGGGGGTCGGAGGGGAGTAGGATGGCTCATAACGGTAAGAACGTCGGATGTGGGGTTGGTTTAGAGGGAGGGAGGCTTCTTGGATGATGGCTATGTGGATGTTATTATTTTTTAAGGACAGTAGTGGGTTAAGTTCTATAGCTTTAATTTGGTTAGGCCGTTAATGTTTAATTGTAATATGTTAAGTTTTAGGGGTTAGTTATAGGAGGGGGAGGATTTTGAATGATAGTGGGAGGGTTACGTTGCACATGTGAAGCCTGGGTTATTTCTGGGGATAGTTAGAAAATGGGGAGCAGGTCAGGTGAATTCCACTCACGGCCAACTTACAATGAATGCTGTTTAATCCCAACTCGTTGGACAGATGTGGGCAAGTAAAATCTAGGGACCTGGGTTTCTCTCGACATTCACCCGACCGAGGAGAAGCAAGTCCCTTCAGCCAAGAAAAAAAGGAAACAGACAGAAGAGATTAGATTAGAGAATATTTTTGAGTGGAAGAGCTAATGAAGACAGAAAAACAAAGAAATTTTTGACCGGTGGGCCCGGCTCAACGTGGCTCCACTTATCAGTGACCCTCCGGGTGGAGGGGGGTATTGGATGGTCTTGCTGTTCCCCCCCCGGAGCAGAAGTAATTTTCTTCTCCAAGAGACGAAACAGGCAGTAGTACTCGTGCACGGGTGCCATCCATCACAACCTCCTATATATAGTATATATATTATACATATATATATACTATATATAATAATATATAATATAACTAATAATATATATATAAATGATACCCGTATATATATATTATTATATATATATCGGTATAATATATATATATATATATATATATATTATATATATTATATATATATATATATATATATATATATATATATATATATATATATATAATATATATATATTATATATATATATATATATATATATATATATATATTAGCATACCTCCTGCTTCATGTCTAACTCTTTGTTGTCTTTGCCTTCGCCCTTCTGATGGCATTCTATTTTTCTTTAAATATTACAAAATAGGATTACAACTGAAAAAGTGATTTTCATTATTTCAAAAACAATAAAGCTTAGAAGTGATTATATTAAACACAGAATATGAATAAATAAATAAAAAAAAAAAAACTGTTAAGCGTTAAGTATTAAACTATGTTGGCCTCAGTAAAAACAAAAAAAATATAATTAATAGACCAGTTTAAGTAATAAAAAATATATAAATACGGGAAATAATTTTAACTATAAATTTCATTATAAAAAAAATCTTGTATTATTCACTAAATCACTTCCCACCACAACTTAAATTTCCTTGTATAAAGTATCTACTGTACATAATACAAAGACAAATAAATTACTGCAAGATATTATTATTGTCCTTGAATCCAATCAAATCAGAATGCTATCTTTATATCTCATTAAACATTAAAAGTATAGAGATGGTATGAAGCCACATGGGCCTATTGAGACTGTCCCAGAAAAACCCACACAGCACCCTAGGGCTTGTCAATATCTTACATAGTATAAACCAACTAGGCTACTACCAAAAGCAAAAACTATAGCTAAGGTACATGACAGACACACTACAAACTTAAAGTTTGTCATAACTACAATATGCAGTTTTATTTTTTATTTTTAGACCACTCCACTCAAGAATGGTAACCCCTCCATACAAACTGAAGCTCGCATGAAGAGGCTGAGCGAAGGGACCATTGAGGGTGGATTTCTGTAAAATCTTCCCCGCCTCCCATCACCTACCAGCACCAAGTGCATAGAGTTACACAACTCCATGATTCCTAAATCTCCACCCCCTCGTATTTACATGACGGTTTATCAACAGGGGAGAACTGTCACTCACTTATATACATAGATCTTATGACATGGGTGGGTAACATGCCGGGCAAGAGTCTTCGGAAAACTCCAGCCCTAAAGACAAACATGGAGCCTAGTCCCATCCACCGGTGGCACTGTTAAACACCCACCAGATCACTGCACTGCCTTCCATCAAGCACACTTCCAGCAGCTTGATGGACTTCACCATTTTCAACAGCCTCAACAAGGCGTGTGACCTCCCTGCCAAGTAGCCCCGCCAGTTGAAGGCCACAGCACTGAACTAAATGACAGCTCATCCTGAACATGCATGCACTCACTCTTCAATAGTGGGCACCTTGTAGTAGTCAACCTTCCGCTGAATGACTACATCAAGGGTGCACCTTGAACTAAAAGCCCACCAATTTGGCTTATGCTGGAAAACAAATTATGTTGTGACTATTTATAAGAAAGGTAGTGAGGAAAATTTGGGAAATTATATTCCAATAATAATAATAATAATAATAATAATAATAATAATGTACAACAACTTTACAAGGCGATTACGCTAATCGCCCCAAACTAGTATATTTTATAACCTCTTTCTGTATTGCTACCAGACATATTATTTTTACATTACTTATAGGTCCGTGACCTACACGATGCCGTTACTCTCGACTTCAATTTCCACCTCCGATTCTCCCGATTTCTTTTATAAAATAGAAATTAAAAAAAAAAACTACATACAACTGATACAAGTGTTTATTAAATTTCTTATTATTAGACTAAATCATTGTACATTTCTGTCTTATTACAAGACAATTTTTGAAATTTGCATTCAATTATTTATCATAAATTGAAAACAGTTTTAATTGTTATAATTAAGAATTTACGCTTAATGAAGGAGGAGTGGTCGCTCCATTGCTATTATAAACGAGTCGCCTCTGATTTATATATATATATATATATTATATATATATATATATATTATATATATATATATATATATATATATATATATTATATATATATATTATATATACTATATAAGCGTCAATATCTCTGCATCAGTAAGTCCAATGTTTATTTGGGCGGTAGGGGATGAACTACTGGTTTCTTAAGAAAATATTAGCATATTCGGACTCAGGAAGAAAAAATAATATAGGAAAAATGTTAAAATATGCTGGAAAAAGTTTTCTTTCTATATTTTAAGGAAAATTTTAAAAAATAACAATATGAAATACCTACATACAAATGTCAAAAAAAAAAAAATGTGCGTATTTTTATAAATAAAAAAATTCAATTAAGGTTTTTTAAATCATTTGCTTAAAAAGTTTATACAAAATTGTTTTGGGAGTCGAAAGGAGTAGTTTTTTTTTTAAATCAACTCCCGACTCCAACTCCTTACCCCTTGGAAAACGCTTGACTCCCGACTCAACTCCCATCCCTGATATATATATATATGATACCCAAAACCGATCCACATGCATTAATAACCTAAGTTATGGTCACACAGGCAGTTCTAACATTTAAATAACTACGTATAACAAAAACCCGCCTTTGGCTTTGTCTTAAATATATTATATGGATACCCAGAACCCATCCATATACGTATCCAAACCATTCTTAAATGTTTCAATCGAGTCACACTCAACAACCTCCTGTGGCTAGACCATTCCAAAATTAACAACCCTATTCTGAATGCATGCTTTCTTAGGCCATATCAAGATGGCATGCTTTCTTCTTAATTTTCTATTATGCCCCTGGTCACCTGTCCATGCTCTACTATTAAAAATTTATTGGTCTTATAATTGCCTGATGTAAATATTTGTTATACTTGTTATCATGTCCCCTCTTGAAAAATCGCCTTTTCTACCAGAAACTTCCTTAACTCCTCAAGCCTCTCCATCATAGCTCTTACCCTCAAAACCCAGAAAATCATCCTTTAAAAAAATATTGTTAAAAATTTTGGTGTCAAAAAAAAAAAAAAAAAAAAAATAATATATATATATATATATATATATATATATATATATATATATATATATATATATATATATATTATATATTATATATATATATATTATATATTATATATATATATAAGCAAATTAAACTATATAGCTATATACTTAACAAATCTTATCATAACCTGAATTAGGATGGCCCTAAAACAAGCACAAGGCCAACTAATTTTTTTTTTTATAAGCCTATGGGAAAATTTTAAACTTTGAGAGGCTGTAAGTTTTTTTTCCTAGACTTAAATCATTTTCATTTTTTTTAACGCTTCAGTAGCTATATCCTGTGATTTTTTTTTTTTTTTTTTTTTAGGAAAAATCCTATGGGAGTTTTAACAACATTGAGAGGCTGTAACTTTTTTTTTTTTTAGTATATCCTGTGATTTTTATAATATTCAGGGGTGAAGCCCATTTGCGATACTATTACCAAAGATTTAACCATACCATCAAAACTAGTATTGTCCTGTGGATACCTTCCTTACTTTTTATAATATCTAATTTGAAAGGGAAAATACGCAATAGGAATATTTCATGAAAATTGTTCTTCCCATATATAACTCTACTTCTCTTGTATGATCAAATGACCTCCTTCCCCCTCCTCCGGTCTGACCAAATGTTAGGAATTAGGAATTAGGGATAATAGATACATATAATTTAAGGCGTTTTCGATTTTGCACTTTTGCTAACGAAATTTAGGAAAAGGCTAAAAAGTCGTTCGTTTATAGCCGTTTTCGTTTTTGCATTTGTGCTAACCCTGGATAAGAAATGCTAATCCAGTTTTAGCGCGAATTTCGGGCATAATCGACCGATTGTTTACAAAAATTTTGATCAGCTGCTCTAATGGAGCACGTGGTTTTGGAATAAACAAATATAAAAAAAATAACAAATGGTTTTTATTACAAATAATTGATCAACTATTGTGATAGAGTTATCATTTGGAAAGAAAATTTCGTCTTCGTGATTTCATGAATGAAACATTCATCAAATCAACGAACTACTACTCCGCAATCTTATTTGTTTATATTTTTTCGTTAGCATTTTCCTAAAATTTGGTAAGCACGGGAAAGAGCAACCTAACAGAATTTAGGAAATTACTAACGTTTCGTTAGCATTTTACTAAATTTGTGCTAAAATTGACATAAACGAACGACTTTTTAGCATTTTCCTAAACTTCGTTACCAAAAGTGCAAAATCGAAAACGCCTTATGTCAATTTTAGCACAAATTTAAGGCGTTTTCGATTTTGCACTTTTGCTAACGAAATTTAGTAAAATGCTAAAGTTGCGTTCGTTTATAGGCGTTTTCGATTTTGCACTTTTGGTAACAATTTAGGAAAATGCTAAAAAGTCGTTCGTTTATGTCAATTTTAGCACAAATTTAGTAAAATGCTAACGAAACGTTAGTAATTTCCTAAATTCTGTTAGGTTGCTCTTTCCCGTGCTTACCGAATTTTAGGAAAATGCTAACGAAAAAATGTAAATAAATAAGATTGCGGCGTAGTAGTTCGTTGAAACAGCTGATCAAAATTTTTGTAAACAATCGGTCGATTATGCCCGAAATTCGTGCTAAAACTGTTTTAGCATTTCTTATCCAGCGTTAGCACAAATGCAAAAACAAAAACGGCCTAAAATTCAGTAAGCACGGAAAAGAGCAACCTAACAGAATTTAGGAAATTACTAGCGTTTCATTAGCATTTTACTAAAGCCGTTTTCGTTTTTGCATTTGTGCTAACGCTGGATAAGAAATGCTAATCCAGTTTTAGCACGAATTTCGGGCATAATCGACCGATTGTTTACAAAAATTTTGATCAGCTGTTCTAATGGAGCCCAATACTTATCATCTAATGCACCTAAAAAGACTAACTAATTGATATTCTCGGAAGTCAATTTATTCCTTTCATTTTAGGCAAACATTGTTTAATAATGAAACTGTTCGTTCGAACGAGACTAACGTCGCATTTCCAGTAAGATATTTCATTGCTAACATAAACATAGCAGGGAAAGCATTGTTACTATCATTCCAAAATTTTATTGGGTCGCATTATTAACTTGATAACTGAATAGTGATTAGTGAATACTCAGAAGACAATTTGACTATGTGGTATGTGCCATATGTCGATCCCCCCTCTCCCTATTTTTGGTTCCCGAAGAGACGAAAAATCTAAAACCCCAATTTTTCGGTTTATTTTATACACGACATTGGAGGACGAACGAAGAACGAAATATTGGGGAAAAAAGAGAGTTTCATAACTTCAGGGTGTCGGGAGAGGGGGATAAGATTTGATTTTTTTCGGTCCTTTAAAAAAATTTTTTTTTTTGAAAAGAAGATCGGTTTCGATATAAGAAAAAATATCGAAATATCGATATATCGCCTAAGAAAATATCTGCCTAAAATATCGACATATCGAGCCAAAAGCCCAATCAATTTTTTTTTTGGCAAAGTTTAACATTTACAAACAAACAAAAATTTTCCTTTCTCTAAATCCTTTTGTTAACTTGCTTAATCTTTGTTTAATTAAACATTTAAGGGAGAGTATCACGGGCTCTCGTGCAGTTGGGTTCACTTGCCTTGAGCTCGTGGTAGCCTGAAGGGCAGTTTTTTGTCTGCCTGGAGGGACGGCATATGGCCCTTTGTTGGTGAGGTCCGCTCTCAGTAACAAAACAAAACAAAACAACAACAAACAAACAAAAACATTTAAGGGTAGAGGAGATGGGTGACGCCCCCGATTTTCATGAAAATCACAAGATATACTCTAAAAAAATAATAATGAAGAATAGTGAAAAAGAAAATTGTTGCTCTCTTTAGGAAAAAAGTTACAGCCTATCAAAGTTGTTAAAATCCATAGAATTTTCAATATTGATCAATCCAGGTTAGGTCTCATTTCAGGCCTTTTCCTAGTTCAGGGTTATGTAGTTGTAGTATACACAAAGAAAATTCTATTGTAGACATTAACAAATCTTATCATAACCTGGAACTAGGATGTCCCTAAAACGAGCACAATGCCCACTCAATTTTTTTTATAAGAAAGTCTATGGGAAATTTTAAACTTTGAGGGGCTGTAACTTTTTTTCCTAAAGAGACTGCTGATTTTTGTTTTAACTATTCTAAATTATTATTTTTATAAAGTAGGCTATATCCTGTGATTTAAAAAAAAAAAAAAAAATTAAGAAAATCCTATGGGATTTTACTTATTACGAATTTTAATATGATAAATAATTATTATATTAAGTAAAAATTAAAATATGAAATTGAAATTTATACGTCCATATTGGGATGCTTCATTAGACAGATGGTTCCGATTCCCACCCCTCAATTGCGTGGTCCGCTTCACCCCTCCAAAGTCGGGGTGACTGTTCATTTTCTTTATCTTTTAATAAAACTTTATTTATTAGAATTACATTATTATTTTTTTGTGTGCTTATGACCGACTATAGGGCCTTGATTTTTAAAAAAAAAAAATTCCAAAAAGTGCATTAGGGGAGAGTCGGGAGACCAAGTTATGCCTAAGGTGGTCCGAGTCACCCCGCCCGACGCTACATAAAATAAGAATAAAATAAGGTGCTCCAATTCACCCCTCTCTACTCAAAAATTTTGACACTTTTTGAGTTCGTATTTTTTATATAAATTTAATTTTTTATTTTAATTTTTACTTAATATAAGTAACTATTTATTATATTTAAATTAATTAGGTATACATAATAAAAATGTCAATAATAATACATAAAATACGAAAAACAATGGTGGTCCGATTCACCCCTTCATTTTCAATTGGGGGGATGATCGGGCCAAGTTAGGCCCCGTGATTTTGCCACAATACTGTTTTGGATCAAAAATTTACTTTGACAGTTTAAAGCTAACATAGATATGAAGTGAAAAAATAATTAAATTACGGCAGTTGTGAGTTAAGTGAAGTTAAAAAAACTCCACATTTTTCAAAAGTGAAATTCTATTGAAGGGCATTTTGTACCCTAATTTATGACATTTTTAAAAAATATAAAAACTTTCTAGAATTAAAGATGATCTAAATAAAACTTGTAGTATTACTGTGTGGCTATTAAATGAGCGAAATTTTTATTTTTTTTTATTAATATTTTTTATTTTATTTAGAGTGGACCGAATCACCCCTCCTAAAGAGGCTGGCCCGGTCACCCCTCCTAAAGAGGCTGGCCCGGTCACCCCTCCTAAAGAGGCTGGCCCGGTCACCCCACCCGACGCTACCTCCACTATTAAATTACTATACACACAACTTTGCCTATCACTTTTTTAGTTATCACCACAAACCACTTTCTATTCCTATACTTTCACTGTAGCCTTTACCATCCATAAACTGGCTTATCACTATAGAACCTCTGAACCTCATATATACTACTTCTTATTAAATCTAAAACTTATATCTAAAACTTAACAACTGAAAAGGTAAATAATCAACTTTTGACACATTACACAATAAAATACTAAAACTTAATTCTACTTCTACTCTACAGCCTGACTTTGGTCAGACTCAGACACACTAATTAAGAAAATTATTCTACAATAATTCTTCATAACCATGATCTTCCACATCTCATATTAGTCCACAACTTCCACTTCTGAAATAGACAGAAAATTCATCAATCTTATATCTTTGTTTCTCCCTTCTTCACTCGACAAAACACACCATTTACAACGATAACCAGATTTACTGACACATTCACAACCACCAACTACAACTCCAACAATACACATACCCTAAATAAATTCTTTCATCATTACACCAACACTACAAAAACAAAACACACTATATTCATACTACACACTGACTGCTACATCACTACCTCATAAAACACCAACACTTTAAAATAATTCAACCATCACTTCACCCCACCAACCATGCACATCATCCCTACTCTCATACACAAAACATCACACATTCCACAATGAAGTTTACTTACTGTATCCAACCATAACTCCTCAATTCATTCCTTTTCTTTTCACTTAACAGAACACTCTCACATTCACTTACACTATCCTCACAATCATCACCTTTTTTACACTAATCCTCTTCTACTTCACTATCACTAGAAAAATAGTCTACACCCTTTCTTTCCAATCAGTATACCTCTCACCTTCTCTACGTTTCATAAATTCTTTTTCCTCTAAACTACGTTCCACTTTTTCTAACTCTAACTTATTAAAGAAACTGTTCACACTTATCATTTCACTCGTCCTTTCTGCTTCTTGCATATCCTCAATTACTATCACTCCTTCTGTCTTCTGTACAACTTCACTATATTCCAAAGCACAACCAACACCACCTACATCACTCACTTCTCCTTCTACTGCTACTTTCATGTATTCTTTTATTACTTCTTCTGCTCTACCCTTTACCTCACCATCCACATCACCTTTCACCTCCATGTTTTTTGTACCCTCAACACCTTCTACCTCACTATACTTCATCTCATCTTTTCTACTACTACAACTACTTCCACTACTACACTACTACTACTGTCACAACTACTCCTACTCCACTTCTTTTCCATTTTTTCCCCTTTTGCTTCTGCCATGTAACATGAACTCATCTTTCTAACATCATCTGTTGTGTCTTCTTCATAAGTTCTACTCGTATCACATATTGCCTGAATCGCCTCCATTAATTCATCATTCTTTTCTTTATCAGTCTTTACTATTACCTCTACCGTACATTATCTACATTACTACTTCTATCTGTTCTACTTATTAACCCACTACCCTAACCACCATCCACATATCCACTTAAATAAATCCCTCTACTCACAATAGGCCTCTCATCTAACATCATATTTAATTTCTTTGCTCAGTCCTATACGAATTACAATACTTCCATAAATGATACTCCGAACCACAAATGTCACAACTCTTTACATAACCCAATCTATTCCGTTTATTTCTCTTAGTCTCGCCCTCACTATATCCATTGACATACCTTTCATTGTTCATCCAACTAGTTCTTATACTCTTCCTTTCTCTACAATTCCCATAAAATACTCTTTCTTCCCTTCTTTCATCTTTATACACCGGTTTCTCATATTCTCTCACTGTATTCCTCATCACTTGTATTCTTTCTCCATTTTTACCTACATTACTCACAGCACATTCATCCTGATTCTTAGGATTCCTAGGACACCTGTATGCAAAGTGATACTACAATTTACATAAGATATATTCTTTAATATTCCCAAACCTATCTCTCATATTTAACCTGTTTCCATCTCCCCACTCACCCTTATTTTCCATGGGCCCATCACTCTTTCATCTTATTCCTCTGGCTCCCATACCAGACATAATCTGCTTCTTCTTTCACCTTCACTCTCTCCTCACTCTGTTTTCCTAACCCTTCACATATGTTCCCAAAGCGTCACAAAAACTTTTAAAATCCCATTCTCCCTTACCACAGTATGCTAATACCATCTGCCTCTGATTTGTACCAACATTTGCTCCCTCTAACAAATGCACACACTTTAAATCCTCACCTAAATCAATTTTTCCCACATCCTTACACTTCTGTTCTACCAACTCATACCTAGTACTACAAGTTTTATTTAGATCATCTTTAATTCTAGAAAGTTTTTATATTTTTAAAAAATGTAATAAATTAGGGTACAAAATGCCCTTCAATAGAATTTCACTTTTGAAAAATGTGTGTTCTTTTACTTCGTTATAAAATGAAAAATTGTGGATGGATTTTAATTATTTTTCAGATGTATACAGCTCGATATGTATACTTTAAACTGGCCCAAAGTAAAATTTGTGATCCAAACAGATGTGGGCAAAATCACGGGGCCTAACTGTCCGATTCACCCCACCGTAAAAATTGATGAAGGGGTGAATCGGACCACATTGTTTTTCGTATTTTTTTATTAGGTATAATTAATTTTAAAGTATAAAAGTACTTATTCTCCAGTATAATGGTAAAATAAAATGAAATTTATGATAAAAAAACGAATTCAAAACAAGTGTCAAAATTTGTCCGAGCGCTGAGAGGGGTGAATCGGGACACCTTATTTTTATTTTGATTTTATGTATTATTATTTGAACATTTTTTACTATTGTAATTTCTTAATATGATTAAATTAAAATGTCTATGTTAAGTAAAAAATTTAAAATAGAAAATTGAATTTATACGGTAAAAGAGGAATTTAAAACAGATGGTCGATTCACCTCTCCAAGGTGGGGGTGACTGAGCGTTATTCAAACTTTAATAAAACTATTATTATTAGAATTACATTTATTATTTTTTTGTTTGCCTTCATGACCTATATTGCCTTGATTTAATTAAAAAAAAAAAAATTCCAAAAAGTGCATTAGGGGAGAGTTGGGAGACGAAGTTATACCTAAAGTTGTCCAAGTCACCCCCGCCCGATGTACTCCTTTAAGATAAATATCATTTAATACTCAAATTCAAAAATTTTTAAATTGTCATGCAAAAACATTAAGCTTTCACTAGTATCTGGCGAGAGCCTGTTCCTTTTTTTTGGTGTTTACGTTCCCACCTACACTAAAAATACGCTCGCTCTCGACTGGTGAGGGAGGGGCTGATAAATATTTGCTTGCAAGCACTGATAATAATGGAAATCTTGGCCCATTTTCATGCCACCACATGAAAGAATTCTCTTCTGTAGGCAGCATCTCCATGTTTTCGTGGAGCCTCATCTCCAAAATCATCTTTTCCAAATCCTCTTCATCTTCAGTAGGTTTATTTGCTGAAAAGCCACCATTGTCACTATCAGTGCTGTTGCCAGTGGTTGCTGATAAGGTGGCTTCCACTTTTGTGAATGTTATTTTTTGGCACGCGAACAAGCTCCTCGGTTATGCTATTTAAATGCATTCTAGAAGTGGTTCACCATCGGAGATGCCAATCTTGTGGGGTTTCAGCTTGCTTAAGAAATTCCTTATTAGAACCTTTTATATAGCTATCAGTGTAAAGGAGAGAGATGTGGCAAAGACGCCGTGTTCCTAATAATCTATGGGAAAGCAAAGGCGCCCTCAGAAACCTAACAACAAAAAACCCAAGACAGCTAAATCCCAAAAGTTTCCCCTAAAACATACACACCTAAATTTACTAAAACAGAGTTCAAAGATCAGCGACAGAAAGAGAGGCAAGTACGAATGGAGATGGAAACTCTAAATTATTAGGCTAATGTGACTAACGGTCAAGCAAACTTTAAGGGAATTATTTCTGTTGTATTCTGCGGGATTAGCCAGCAAGTTCAATCGATTCAGCACACTAGGGATTCTCTCGAACAATGAAAGACATATGGCATTTTTAAGTTTATTATAAATGTTAAAAAAAAAATATATACAAGGAATCACAGTTCCAATACTGTAAGCAAACAAATATAAATAGAGGTGTCTTTTCATCTATCAGCAAACACCATCCAGAGTGGCACCATAAATATAAATAATGGAGCAAGGGTGTAATATGAATGAATGTGGGATGAGATGCAGTACCAATTAATGCTCTTATACTTATCCGATTAAAGCTTCTTTTCTGTGTTGGTAAGGATCTGAATAATCTCAAAAAGTGGAAACAAAATGAAGATCTGATTATCAAAGTTGATCCTGAAATTAAAAAGCCAGAAAATAAAATTGAAGCCACAAATTAAAATGAAATCAAATCCAACCATAAAATAAAATGATGTTCGGAAATAAATTTGAAGCCTGGGGATAAAATTTCAGCCTGATGATAAAATTTGAACCGCAAAATAGAACCTGAGGAATATATAAAATCGGTTATATTCCTTGGTTATAATAATATAAAAATAATGAATGCCATAAATAAAGTGATAAAAAATAAATAATAATAAATAAAAAGTAATAATAAATAATAACAAAATAAATAAATACTGTACCGTAAATGAAGAATTTCATAAATAAGGATTAAGTAAGAGCTTTTATAATATCATAGAGCACCTACCCTATTTGGAGGTAGGGTTTTATCTTTTATTGTCAGTATTTTCAAGAGTCCTTTCTGGATCTTGTCAGCAATATCACTGCTTGATGTTGATGTTAATTCTCAGTAGTTGTTGCATCTATGATAAGGGGGAAATAAACATAAACCACTGCAATACTTTAATATGAGAAGCATATTAAAGTATTTTCCAGTATTACAGTGATCATGGTAAAAGCATATTGGATATAAACTCACATAAAGGTTCTTATACTATTCCGTAGTGAAAGTTCCAGGAATACAATTTAAGACTTCCACAGGAATAATGAAAAGGCAGTACATAAACACATAAACAAAATAAGCAATCTACTTTGCTAAAAAAAACTTTCTTTGCTTAAACTTTTTACTGCTGAAAACTTTTATATTCCTAAAGCAGACATGATTAGTAGAAAGGGGAAAAATGATTATTGCATTAAACAAGTCATGGTATTAAATATCAATAACTTAAACTATTGGACAGTTCTCGATAGCCCGACAGTCTTGACAGGCCCTTACACTGGAACTAGATTTATTATTGAATCTAAAAATTTCTCATAATTCTTCACCCAAAAAGTCTAAGTATTGGACATATTAACTAATACCAACACTGATACCAAGAAAATTGACTGATATTGCTGATACCGATACTATCGGTACATCCCTAATTATTATTATTATTATTATTAAATAAATCTGGAGGATATATTCGCCTTCTTGTCCTCTTCCAGTGATTTTCAATTTTTTCAGAATATATATACTACAAATGCATTAAAATGAAGATTAAGCATAAAATAATGCTGTAAAATAACATCAACTAAATATTTTTCAAACATGCTCATGCAACATGCTCCATTTATACCACACCCTAAGTCTTGTCCATATCATAAACAAGGGCCAATATAATATACACACCACTACTACCAAAAGCAAAAACTATAGCTAAGGTACATGCTAACCATACTACAAGCTTTTATAAGTTTGTCATACCACTAGTTACACATGCAGTTTTACTTTAATAACTGACTAAAAACTCTCCAATTTGGATTAGTCAAAATATAGTATATGATGCCCAAACCATCCAATCCTATTTTAAATGTTGCAAGTGAGTCACACTCAACAATTCCTGTGGCAAACTATTCCAAAAATTAACCACCCTATTACTGAATGAATTTGTTTTATCAAGATTAGATATCTTGTTCTTAAGTTTCTTATTGTTTCCCCTGGTCTTTTCCCCCGTGGTCTACTATAAAGAATTTATTGGTCTTAGCATTATCAATAGATGTAAATATTTTATAGACTTGTATTGTCTCATCTAAGAAATCGCCTTTCTACAGAAAACATTCCTAACTCCTTCAGCCTTTCTTTATAGCACTTAACCTCAAATCCAGAGATCATCCTTGTTGCTTTATGTTGCACTCTCTCCAGCATATCTACCGTATGTCTTTTCATAAATAAGAGGAACAAACTAGTTCGCAATTCTCTAATTCTGGCCTAGCATAGTTATTATACAGCTTACTTATAACTTCCATACTCTTGTAAATGATATTTTGAAATATTTATTATACCTAGCACCTTACTAACTTTTTTCATTTCTTCCAAACACTGATTAGCTACTTTCAGATTACTGCTTATCTGATTACTGCTACTGCTTATACTCGAATTTCTTTCTTGGTCCACAGATACAAGCCAATTCCCATTCACACTGTGGTAAAATCTTATTATTTTATCTTCATGATATTTACCACTTTATTATTATTAAAATTCATTTGCTACTTATCTGCCCACACAAGAAGTTTATCAAAATTATTTTGAATCTTTATACATCCATTGTTATTCCTCACTGAGGTAGTACTTTGGTATCATCTGCAAACTTAGAAGCCTTGTATTTAAGTCCCTGGTCTAAGTCATTTATATATATATGAGGAATAATGATGGCCTGAGCACTGAACCCTGTGGGACAACACTTCACTATTTCCCATGATGATTTATTGGCATTTAGTAGTACACACTGCCTTCTATTCCACAACCACTCTTTAATCCAAACATCTATATGCCACTATACCTATACCACATTGTGATAATTTTTGGATGATCAGTCTTTTCAAAAGCTTTGGTGAAGTCTAAATATCTAATATCAACTGGATCTCCTCAGTCAATGCAGTCAGTAATGTATTCTATAAATTCTAAAAAGGTTTAATCAACAATTGAGTTCTACCCTTTATTCTAAATAATGCTGGTCATACAATATCTTATACATCGAAATTATTTCGTGTCATGACCTTCCCAGCACTCTTTCATGTAACTTTTCACAACTAGAGATGTTATGCTACTGGCTATAATTGTCCCAAATCTACCTTTAGTACTACTTCTTATAAAGGCACAACCACATGCGTTTCCATCCTCGGCACCTCACCAGTGTATAGATCGTTTAATATTTGAAATACAGTCTTTGCAATGTTGTACTACCCTCGTTTGAATATCTACCATATTATACCATCAGGACCTGCAGTCTTACTTGGGTCATAATGGTTTTTTAATTTTGTAATTCTTGGTACCTCAATTTCAATAACCACGTATTATATGTATACCAGAACTATGTCTCCAAACTGTTATCCAATCTTTCCTCAGTAAACATTGATGCAAAATAATCATAAATAATGATATTTAGTGTGTCTCACATTCCAACTGTATTCATTCACAATAAGCAGATTCCTTTAGTTATGAAACAGATTTTGTAGTTTAATTTGGGAGGGTTCATTCTGATTTTGGAAGCACCACATTGTCTATTTGCAGTATTCCCATCACGCTAGTATCTTTGTTGGTGGTTAAAATTTTATCTTCGACATTCAAAAGATAGGAATTGCTTATTAAAAACTTTATTAAACTTTTAACAGCTCCTCCAGATAATTATATATGGTACACCTTGCACTTTATTGTAAAAGTAATCCTTAGGCTATATTTCCTAGGCAGAAATAATGAATTTCTTTATAGATGTTTCTCTAAATATATCCGCCTTTATATACATCTGCTATTTACTTGTAACAATAAATTTCACAAGACTTGGAGAAAAGGGTGATCCCTCATACATTATATATAGACATTTACCAAGATCAATTTATAGCTACCATATACCGTAAGATGGGGTAATTCGGTCCATGTGGGGCAATTCGGTCCACGTGGGGCAATTCGTTCCATATATCTTAATATATCGCTAATACGATGTCAAATGAACTTTAAAGATGTAAAATAAGTGTATAAAATGGGAGATGTATTAATTTTTTATGAAACCTTTAATTTAAGTCCATTAATTTTGTGATTTTTTTTTCTTTTTCTGAGCACTATAAAATCTGGTAAATTTTAGGCTTATTGGTAAGAATCATACAGGTCAAAATAATTGTACTACATTATTGGTACCAAGATATATATAGTACTTAAAAATAGTTCATAACCTTAATGCAATCGTTGGAGTCATTCAGGCAAGAGATTAAATATGTTTTATTATATAAATTGTAAACATGGGGCAATTCGGCCAGGTTTTAAAAATTTGCGTGGGGCAATTCGGTCCACATTAAATCTTCATTAAATTAATTTTTTAATACTCTTTTACAAAAAGATGTCCGAAATATAATGTTTAAAATAACTTTTACACTTTTATAGCAAGATAGGTAGGTAAAGTTTTTCAACTTAGGCCTAATTAACCTATACAAATTTTTTCAGCAAGATGGTTCACACTTACGCAAAAGTAACACGGCAGGATACAAAGGGATACTCTGATGATGATGTTGCCAGACCCTTAACCAGTTTTCGTTCTTGCATTGGTTCTTACGAAACGTAATATGCCTAAAAACGCTCGAGTTCCTGCATCGTATTATTTGTCAAAGCGTTATTGCGTTCGTTTTTGTCAAACAGCGCAAAATCGTAAAAGAAACGCTCACCAAACGTAAAGAATTTCCTTAATTCTGTGTAATATAAAATAAAGAATTGCAATGAGATGGATTTGACCATCTTTCCTATTCTCTTCCTTCCCCACAGAACTAGATATTAGCAACTGCTAATCTTATATTTTGAAGTCCAAAAGGAGAAAAGGAAAGGACCAATCTTAAAGGCCACAAGAACATCTTGCGCCCTAATCATAGGGTAATACAAGTTATTGTTTGTTTTGTTGTTTTAGAAGGGATTAAAGTAAATTTATGAGGTTAGGGAAAACGAGAATTTGGAAAATTAAGTAGAATGGTTACGAAATAGGTGAAGTTAAATAAAACTTAAATAAAATACAATTTGTCAAATGGATGAGGTTATTTTTAAGGATAGGATAACTAAATTAGATTAGATTAAAAATTGAGGAGGAGGATTAAATAAGGTGAAAAGTTAAGTTATAACCACATGAGGCAATTAGTTAGAATTTGTTGTTAAAAATAATAATTATAATAGCTTAATGATATTAAGAAACCTGTTTTTATGAATAATTAGTAATTCGATTTAAGTATGATTCAATTTAGTAATATTTGAGACCCGCTAATTCTGGTCTCTTATTCAGGTTCCGGTAACAATCCACACTTCAAGTTCTGATCAATAACAGGTCCAGATTCAATATCATACCTATTACTGTTGGACTTCAGCAAGTGAGGGTGTGGTTATTTTTTGCTCCCATTTTACTACTATAATCTGTGTATTTGCAAGTGAATTTTGTTAACAAATTAGTGTTGTGATTCAACTGTGTATTTTTAGAAAGTTTGTTTGAACTTCATTATTTGTGAATTATTTCTGTTTTTATTAAGTTAGTGAGTATTGGACTCCAGTCAGGGTTCATAGAGTTAACAATAGGCTAGGTCAGAAAAGATTTTATTGTATCATTGATTTATAGGAAATTCATTTATTTAATAATAACTAGGCTGTGGTTCATAATATCTGCAACTTTAATAATATAGTTATAATACATTTTGTATGCGGAATTTAAAAATTAAATTAAGTTTACCAGAGCAATAGCCTAAGTTAGGCCTAATTTTATAATTTGTTATTATAGACTTGACCTAGGCCATATGACTATATTCAAGCTTGTTTTTAGATATTAATTTCTTCGTTTGAGGCCTAGGATTTTAGTAAACTGTATAGCTGAGTTATGAAATAATTCGGTAAAAGTTGGACACTACTGGAGAGAGATCATATTGAAAATAAAAAAAAATAAGAAATAAAAAAAAAAAAAAAAAAAAAAAAATTATATATCCCTGGACTAGGCTAAGCCACTAAGAGAAATTTTATGGTCAAATTCATTTAACTAATGTTTTTAAAGATAGTAGATTATATTATCCATATTTTAGGCTTTAAGGCCAATACTTAAACTAGTTGACTAAAAATTTTACTTGTTTTAAGAATATTAGCTTTATTTCTTTTTAGGCCCTTATACACGAATTTAAAGATAGTAATGGAAATATGTACGGGATACAAGTAGGTAAAGTAGATCATAATTTAAATATGATATGCTCGGTGGATAACTGGGACTGTGAGAGTGAATATGTGAATAATAATTGCCCTGCTTGTGTTGTAAATGCAGAGAATGGTGTTGCTAAGGAAGGAGATTGCAAGGACTGGAGGAATTATGAATGAATTGAAAGAAGCTGTATTTGAGTTGAGAAAGGAGGTAGTGTCAAGAAAAAGGTTTAGTAGGGTTGATGTTGAGAGCGAGGAGGTGAGCGGATATAGGGGAGATAGGTAACAGTGATTCACTAGCAGAAGATGAGAGGAAAAGGAATAAAGTGTTGAAAATAGGCTGCAGATGAATATAAAGTTGTAGGATTTAGAAATAGTTTAAAGATGAGGATCTCGAAGTCAATCAGCCTGTGACCTGCCGTAACAGGTTCAACTGTTTCAGATGGGGAGGGATCAGGGAGTGCCAATGGTAATGTGGTTTTCTAAAGGGAAGACTGATAAATTGCTAATTGGAGACTCTATGGTACGATACCAGAGACTGTTCAAAGTGAAGAATAAACATGAACGATTGAAAGTATGTATTCCAGGTGCCAGAGTGATGATATCGTGGATTAGATAGATAGAGAGATTGATTCTACAAATGTTGATTCAGATGTGAGTGTGCATGTGGGTACAAATGATTAAAAACAGAGAAGGTCAGAAGAATTTATAGCAGATTATAGGAGATTGATTCAGAAAATGAAAGCTAGGGAAGAAGGTCCATGATTTCTGGGATTTTACCTAGGTTAGGTTCAGTCAGGAATGCGGGAGTAGGGCTTTAGGTGTAAATGAAAGGATTAGGAATTTATGGTTTTCAGAAATATTAGGTTTTTTGGATTTGTGGAGAGAATTTCGGGATAAAGATCTTTTTGCAGCAGATGTAGTTCACTTGAGTCGTAAAAGGTGTTGGGCTTTCAGCACCAGGTTGGAGGGGACTTGTTTACAAAAAAAACTAGGTTTAAAGTGGGGGGGATGGGCTAAATCTGGATACAGAATAAATAGCAATGGTACAGGTTAATAGTGGTGATGATAAAATAACTAGTGTTACAGGCAAAAAAGGATATAGCAATAAAAATACAGCATTAATGCGAATATAAAATGCTTTTACACAATGCTCATAGCCTTAGAACACTAAAAAAGATGAGCTGATTAGTTTATACCAGAATGAGATTTGACATTATTTGCATAACTGAGGCATGGGTAATGAAGAATTATATGAGGACTCCGTTCAGGAAATGACAATAGACGGATATACTTATTTATTACCAGCGTAGAGGAAAGAAGGCTGGGGGTGTGGCGCTTTATATTAAAGCAATATTCATCGGTATTAATGACTGACTTTTAAAACTAATCATGATATTGGATCGGTATGGGTAGATATACGCTTTATGTTTATAAATCATATAGAATATGGGCATTTATAGACCTCCTTGGCCAGAGTCAAGAATTAGACTCAGGAATTGTAAAAGAAATTGAGACAGCATGCCACAGGTAAGAAATGGATAGTCATAATGGGTGATTTAATTGTTCCTGGCATTAAATGGGATTCCTTGTGCTAATACTGGACAAACTTTCAATATTCTAACAAGCTTCTAAAAGGTTAACGGTGGTTAAGAGACCAAAGCATTCTTACACTATTCCAATTGCTTGATCTAAATAAGAATTATCGTTTGTCCTTTGTCAATTACTCATCACATATATAAGTAGATTTAATACCTACTTCTACTGATGTATGAGGCAGATTAGGTATTGAAATAAAATTTTAATAATGTTGTCACATTATTATTATCATCATTTTAAAATCTCTACAACATTTAATTTTCATTATTTCTCTTTTCAGATTTTAAACCCAGTGATACAACCAAAGAATAAAATCTTCTTTTATCTTCATATTTCTATTTAAGATTAATTTGATATATAATCTATCAGTAGTTATTCCTAAGTTTACGATATCTTACATATATCTTCAATAAATCGCCTCTGATAAATTTCTTTTTTCAATCTCCTATCTTCTTCTGGTCCTCTAGTATTATTTTGCACTACCTCTGGGGTTTTCCACTGAGGCTATATATAGTCTCAAACTCACGATACCGACGGTCGAATCATTTATTAATATATATATATTATATATATAATATATTATATATTATTAATACTAATAAATTATATTATTAATTAAATTATTATTAGTATATTATATATATAAATATTACTAATATATATATATTAACTATAATATATATTATATTATTTTATATATATTATAATTATAAGTATATATTTTAATATATAATATATATTATATATTATTATATATATATATTTATAATAATTTAATTAAATATATTATATATATTTATTAAGTTTTATAATTAATATATACTTTTTATAATATATATACTATATTATATTAATTAAATAATATTATAAATATATTAATTGTATATATATTATAATTATAATTAATATATATAATATACTCACTCTACACTATTAATATTATAATATATATAATATATTATATATATTATTATATTTATATATAATATATTATATAATTATATAATATATATATAATTATTTTATATATATATATTTATATAATTATATATATATTATAATAATAATATATATAATATAGTATAATATTGTTAGAGTATATATATATTTTAATTAGTAAATATTATATTTAATTAATATAATTATATATATATATATATATATATATATTAATATTATATTTTATTATATATATTATCTATAATTAATATATATATAGTATTATATATATATATAATATATTATATTATAATGATATTATAATATTTTAATATATATATTATTAAATATATATATTATATTATATTTAATATATTAATATATATATATATAATATAATTAAATATATATATATTCATATATATTATATATATATATATATATTATATATATATACTTATTAATATGTTAATATATTAATTATATTATATTATTAATATATATTATTAATAATTATATATATTATATATATATTTAATATATTATTAATTTATAATATATATATATTTGATATGACTATTAATAATATATATATATATTATAAATTAATATTATATTATTATATATTAATATGATTATCTATATCTTTAATATTATATTATTATGATATAATATTAATTAAATAATAATAATATATATTATTCATAATTATATTAATATATAATTTACTTTGTCAATATTATATTTTCAATTAGTATATTTGAATTAACATATGTACCTATAGCTATATACAATGGTAAAATCAATTGTTAAATAATGAGAGAGAGTTATACTCTACTTATTTGCGAAGAGTCAGAGAGAGTGAAAAGTTTTGTCTATAGAAAGTATTGAAGTCTGGGAATTGTCTATTTTTAGATATGAGCTGATAATGTATGAAGGAAATTTTTAGAAAAATTATCAAACATGATGCTGACTGTAATCACATGGCAAGTACATATTCTCTTTTGGATATTATAATTTATATTATCAGTTCTAAAGTTGTTATTATAGTGGAATATGAGAAGGATGATTTTTTTGAAAAGTGAAATTGTAAAAACGGATTGGGTGAGCAATACTCACAATAATCTATCTTTAATCGCCCATTGTAATTATTCATTACTTTTCTCACTTCGTAAGTTGATAAATACTATATAGCAGAAATTATATTAATACAAAAGGATTCGATAACCTTCTCGTTATTGTAATGTTGATTTAAGAGAATATTCTGAGAACTGTGTTTTATAGACTGTATGACTTATGATTATGTCTGTTTTAGTATTGTATGTACTGTTTAAGGGTATATTGGATTCGTTTTCAATTTAAGTTTCTTTAATGTATATTTTTTTTGAAGGATTCTGAGTTGAGTGGAATTTTTGGATTATATATGTAGGCAGCTCCTTGGGTATATATTTATTATTTTTTTATAAACATGACCTCTCAACACAATAAACATGAAATACTTTTAGACGGATCTTGAGTTCTGGAATCTTACAATCCTGAACATATAGGTTTTCTCTTGTTTTCACTCTAGAGCTTATTAGCTAATGATCTCTGTATCAAATCTAGTATGTGGAGTAAGATTGATTTTTAATGTTCCAGTAAAATGCAATGCTATACACCATACAATCATCTTAGCACTTTTAATTGCTTTGTAAGGAATTTTAAATTAGAGATCAGTATTAGGTAGTCCCTATGAACATTAACAATAAATACTGTGCAATAAATGCAGAGAATAGATATTCAGAGATGATATATCATTCTATAGCTTAAAAGATATGCAATATATGATCTGAATTCAATTGGGCTTCTCATTTAATCATTATGTGTGCGCATTTCTAGGTATATGTTATACGTTTGTCGGAGTTCTCGCCAGAAATAGGTGAAAACATAGTGATTTGCATTTACTAATGCATAGTAAGTGCATTGTAACATTTTATTCAAACTCAGATCAAAGTTTAAGGTCAATTAATACGTACTTCCTTAGTAAACAAGAAGGAGCTACTAATGGTACAAAAGCGTAATGTTTTAATTATCGCTAAGTATGAGCTTTTATTATTATTTTACTTTGCAAGTGTCTCAAATATAAAATAAAATTAATAATAATAATAATAATAATAATAATATAATAATATATAATATAATGATAATAATAATAATAATAATAATAATAATAATAAATAAAATAATTAATATATAAATAAATATATAATATAATAATATAATAATATAATAATTTGAAATTCTATTTTTTCTTACGGTAATTCGCAATCCATAATCTCTTTTTAAATTTATCTTTCTTTTTTTTCCATTTTTAATTATCTTATATCTTTTCACCATCTTTTCCGTGAGGGTTTCGTTGTTGTTGTTGTTGACTCTTCTTCTTCTTCTTCTTCTTCTTCTTCTTCTTCTTCTTCTTCTTCTTCTTCTTCTTCTTCTTCTTCTGTCTTCTTCTTCGTTCTTCTATCTCTCTCTCCCTCCTTCTATCTTCTTCCTTCTTCTTCTTTCTTTCTTCTTCTTCTTCTTTCTTCTTCTTCTTCTTCTTCTTCTTCTTCTTCTTCTTCTTCTTCTTCTTCTTCTTCTTCTTCTTCTTCTTCTTCTTCTTCTTCTTCTTCTTCTTCTTCTTTCTTCCTCTTCCTCTTCTTCTTCTTTTCGTCCGTCGAGGTGCGACAATTGACAGGACCAGATTATTATTGGAATGAAAATTCTGCTTATCTGCTGTGGAACAGATGATCTCGGTCACGTGAACAAACTTTTGAGAAGAATAAGACGAGAATTTAAAAATCTTTTTCAGAGAAATTTCTTCAAAATGGCTGAAGAACATAATCAAGATATAGAAAACGATTTTATTATTTATTTATTATTAATTATTATTGTATTATTATTATTAATTTTTATTTTATTATTATGATTAATTATTAGTATTTGTTTGTTACTAGTTATTCATATTTTTGTAATTATTAATACCTAATAATTCTTATAATTAATTTATTATTATCCATTTCAGGGCGACAGTGGAGGTCCTCTTTCCATTTTAGGAAGAAATGGACAGTGGATATTAGCTGGAATTGTTTTAGTATTAAAACCTTTTGGATTAAGACAAAAAAAAATATAAATTTTTTTTATTATTTTGGCTATTATTTAAAATAAGGCTAATTTCTTACGACTTTCTTATAGTTAATATACTCAAGTTTGTTTGTGAGTGTGTATTTGTGTTTCAATAGACCACAAGTTAATAAATTATTAAAAAGATTTTGAAAACTAATTTCAAGATTTTATTTTGTAGATAGATCCTCGGTTTTCAACACAGATATCTTTTGCTCTTTTGAATTTCTTCCCTCGATGGCACTACAACGAAATATCAAGTGAAATAGGCAAACAAGTGTTTTCTTTTTATATTTTATATATATATATATATATATATTATATTATATATATATTTATTATATATATATATAATATTTTTATTACAATTGAATTTAAATATTATATATATATATTATATAAATTTATTTTTAATTATTTTTATTAAAAGATTGTTATTTTTATTTAAATTTTTTATATGTAAAAGTATTATATATATAGTATCTATATATATATTATATATATAATATTTATGTATATATATATTATATTAGTAATCATTTATATGATATATATATTAATTTATTATATATATAATATTTATTATATATATATACATTATATATATATATATATATTATATATATTACATATATATATATATAATTATTATAGTATATCCGCTTCATAGTCGTTGGGAATCTAATGTTTAAATTTTAAGGGATAAAAACGACGCAGCCCCAGGGCTTCGACCATGGAGAAAACTTTATTAAATTAACGAGTTTCGCGTTGCAATGATGAACAGAGGACAGATTAAATTGATAAGTGTGATTATAACGTCAATTTCAGACGGATCTAATGTTAAAACCTATACTAATTATAAACCCCCATCAAATCGTTCTCTTCTTTAACCCTTGAAGAACAAGGTAATTGGGGTTTTTATTCTTTCGGTAAGCTGCTGCACAGCAGACAAATTTAGAACGTCTTTTTAAATTGAAATTTATGCTCATTGCTCTTCTCCTGGTAGTGTTATATGGCTTTCAAAAAATAGACAAACTATAATACCGAGCAATTGAGACCCTATTCTATAAGATTACGGTGTGCATCACTATTCACAGATATAAAAATTAGCCAAATTTGTTTGTCAAAATCATTACCCACTTCCTTTGCTCATATGAAAATAATAAAAGACCTCGCTTAATAGTTTGAATAAAGCTGGCTTCAAACGTATAGATTTTTTGCAAAATTTACTTTATTATTTGATCAGTAATGGAATTTCTTTTTTGTAATCTATCTTCGATTGGGAGAAGTAATAGAAATCCTTTTGGACGACATATTTCGTGCAATCCCCCTTTTTAACGGTTTTGTTAAAAAGAATTTAAACTTGTTAAGGCTAGCAACTCATGATCTTATTTTGTTTTCATTCAAAAGATCACTTTATACTTCAAACTAATTCTCTTTGCCCTGGATCACCCCCTTGTGTATCTGCAAATTTATCTAATCCATTACGAAAGACTTTTGGAATCTATATGTCGCCTTGACCTTGTTAGAAACCATTCCATTACAAAAGGTTCATGGACGAACTTTTTTTCTTTTGCTTTTCCAACTATAGAAAATCCCCGCTATTTTGAGTACTCAAGCTCTCAATCTACTAAAACCATAAATTTACACGAGAGGGAGAAACATACACTCCTCTTTCTTTTCTGGATTTAATCTTTCTCAATCAATGTTCCTACGGCGGATTTTTCCTACTACCATTTATATAGAAAAAGGCTTTTACAGGCCTCGGAATTAATTTTTAGTCATCCCCGTATATTTTAAATGCAATAGTATTTAGGACTCTTATTTTAGATCTTTTCACTATACTCCACTTACAATTTAATTTGAATTTTTGCTTTTGAGTTTCTTCTTTAGATTTAATTTTTTCCCCTTTTCCTCATGCTTCTATAATAAAAATATTTCCTAGGCCTCCATTAATTTAAAATAACCAGATATCCTTACCGCAATAACTATTAACTTTTTACTGCCTTTACGTAACTATGAAACTATTCAAACACGAAACTGACTGCCCATGGACCCCTCATTACAATAGTACAAAATCTTTTTACGCGTTGCACACAAATAAAACATTTATTTTATTTTTACATCCTCTAAAAAAGCTTTGGAACACAAAAGAAGGGAACACCTTCTGCCTCTCGTTCATTTCTCTTGGTACTACCACAACGTCGTTAAGAATGCGACGAATATAGGAGTGTCTTTCGAATAACATGCTGAATAATGCCACTTCCACTTCCACTTAAGGAGGCATTCATACCTAAGCGATTACATAACCTTTAACTACACCCAATTTTTCAATACTGGCACAAACAAAATAACAACCAACTTGCAACATTTTTGAAGGCATTGTACATCTAGCCAACAACAACAACCGTCTTTGATAACTGATAGTGGCTCTCAAGTTATTCTCTTAGTTTAAACGCATCCAAGATTGTTACATACTAGAACTTCCCGTCTTTGAGTATCCTAAGATGTTTAAATATAGTAGTAATTATCTCCCGCTTGTCGGTTCTTTTAATGACTTAATTTTCAAGTTGTTCCGTTATCCATATTCTTACGAATTTAATAGGTTTTTTTATTATAGAAATTTTAATGTGTACTTTAATGAAATGGCGAAGCTAACTATCGTGCCTGTTTGTGATCTGTTTTTTGATTGTTTATATAAGGGTTTACTTCGCATCTTATATATTAAAAGTTTTATATAAATTTTCTTACTTGTTTTTGATTGACCAAATTTGTTGAAAAAATCCAGCAGTTATCCAGCCTAGATTTATGGCATTTGTTTTAAGCTGATGATGGAAACTGTTTTTCCGAAACCGTCGTTATGTTTTATTTTTAAATAAGGTTTGCTAATGGTAAGAGATTAGCTGTTGCTTTAAATCAAATATTATATAGTTATATATATAGTATTATATAATATATATTGAATAATATATATAATGTATATATATATATATATATATATATTATATTATATAATATATATATATATATATATTATATATATATAGTTGTAATCTTCAACTCCTATTATCACTCAATCTCTTAAGTAATTATAAATCTCTTCTACATCGTTAAAAATAACATTATTAAACTATAATATTAATATTGAAATCATTGATTATTTTATTTTTGAAAAATATATTATTAAAAATTTATAGGAGGATGGTTAATATATTACAATATTTTATTATTATTATTATTATTATTATTATAATTATAAAATTTAAATTATTAATATTATATTATTATATAATTAGTTATTATGATTGATTATTATTATATTTACTAATTTTATTATTATTTAATTATTATTATTATTATTTATTATTATATTATTTATTGTATTAATTATATGACTACTATATTTAATAAATTATTGATTATTAATTTATATTAATATTATTTTATATTAGTGTTATTATTATATTATTATTATTATATTATTATTATTATTAATTATTATATTATTATTAATTATATTATTATATTTTATATTTATTATAGTTTATTATTTATTTTATTATCAATTATTGTTATTATTATTATTATTATTATATTATTATATTATTTTTTAGATTATTATTATTTTATTTTATTATTATATTATTATTATTTATATTATTTATTATTATTATTATTAAACTTTATGTATTACTTTTATTATTCATTTTTATTATTAATTATTATTATTATTATTATTATTATTATTTTATTTATATTATTATTATGTTATATTTTATTATTATCATTATCATTTCATTATCATTATCATTTATTAATCATTATTATATTTTATTATTATTATTATATATTTATTCTTATTAATTATTATTTGTTAAAATTTTTTATTATTTTATTATTTTATTATTATTATTTATTAAAATTTCTTAGCGGTGGTGCGTGACTGAAAGCGTGAGGGTGGTACGTAAAGTGGAGAGGGTAAGCGTAGGAGAGAGGAAGAGATTGGCTTCGTGAAGGAGGCGAAGAGAGTGATTGTGAAAGTGTTTTAGAGGTAAGTCAATTGAGATATGAGGAGTGTTGGTACTTGAAATGGGATTCACCACAGGAGTGGAAATAGTAGTTGCTACGTGAAGAAGAACCAAAAGTCGTGATCTCGAAGAAAGAAGAAGAGAAAGAAGCAGAAGAAGAGAAGAGAAAGAAGAAGAAGAAGAGAAGAAGAAGAAGAAGCAGAGAAGAAGAAGGAGAAGAAGAAGGATAGAGAAGAAGAAGAGAATGGAAGAAGAGAGAAGGAGTAAGAAGAAGGAGAAGAGACGAAGAACTGACAGGGCCACCTAAAACATAGGTTAAAAGCTTTATCCAACTCTTTCCTCTTGTCTCCTCCTCTGCATCTCTCTCTCTTCTCGTCCTCTCTCCTCTCTCTTCTTCTCTCTTCCTCTTCTTCTCTTCCTCCTATTCATCTCTCCTCTTCGCTCTCTCTCTCGCTCCTTCTCCTTGCTCCTCTCGCTCTCCCTCGTCTCTCTCCGCTCTAATCTCTCCTCTGCGTCTTCCTACAACTATAACTTAACTCCATTTTTGACGTTTGGCTTTAAAGTTTTTAATAAATATAAACGCTAAGAAAACCCGAGGACAACCCGCTCGGACTTTTTCCCCTTTTCCCCTTTTTTTACCTTCTCTTTTTCTTTCTTTAATTTTCTTAAACGCAATAGTAGAGAAAAACTGTCTTGGGAAACAGAAAATAAAACTTTCTGAAACAATCAGAATGAAACATAAGGAATGTTGTAAGTAAAATAAAGCATATTAGCATAAATTGTTCTCAAGAAAAATTATTAAAAAAACATAGTAACTAAAATAAGAAGGTTGTGTTCCGTTTAAAAACGTGTTCTATTTTTGGCTTTCTATAAAGACATTCGGTCTGTCAAAAATAAACATACTTGCATGCATATTCTGATATCCTGCTTAAAAGACTTGCCATATACATACATGTAGATTAGAAAAGAAGTATATAAGAAAAGTCAGGAGGGAAAATTTATTTGCTTCACAGTAGCCAAAAAGAAGAGGGAAAAAAAAAAAAAAACAAAGAGTTTTTTAAATTATTAAAAAGGAATGAATTCTTATGTATAATTATTGAAAGAGTGCTCGTAATTATTAAATATCCATTATCAAGAGGTGAGAGTTATTTTTTTCGTGTTCTCCACCACATAGAGTGATCGTATGATTTTAATGTTTAAAAGCCGTAATTATCGTTAAAAATAGACTTACTCTCGTCAAGGTTTGAACTTTCAGCTCATCATCTTCAATAACCACCAGTGGTAATACCCTAAAGCAATTTATGGATAATAACAAAAATAATTGTAGAAATGTATGTATATATATAAATTAATATATATAATATATAATATACTATATATTATTAATAGAATTTAAACGGAATATTTATATAAGAATCAATATATATTGATATAATATATATATATATATATATATTATTTATTATATCTATATATATATATATAGTAGTTTATATATATATATATTATATATATACTAATATGGTATTATAAATATATTATATGTATTATATAATAATATATTATATATATATATATATATATATATATATATATACTATATATTAATATAATTATATTATTTTATTATATATTATCATATATATATTATATATGTATAGTTCAGTGAATATATAATATTATAATATATATATATATATTATATATATATATTATATATAACAATATAATATATATATATATATATATATATATATATAATAATAATATATATATATATTATATATATCTAAAGTTAAAATGCAATCACCACATATTTAAAATGGCACAATGTGAAAAATTCTCTATGTTAATTAATTTAAGACTAAATAAATTAAAAGACATTAAAAATGTAATAACGACATGTGCGCGGAAGATTTTTCGAGAATTACCGGGTAACTCGTTCACCTTTTCAAGCGATATTAAGAAAGCAAAGTTAGTTTAAGATAAAAAATAATAAAATTAAAATTTGAGACCAATGACAACCTTGAAAACCTGTCACCAATCACATACTCCTGCCGACTATCGAAGTATTAAACTGGGATTTCTCCCCCAAATATTATTTTCGTGATATGAATCAGTTGAAAATGGGCAACACTCATAATTAGGTTGAGGTTAATAATAAAAAAAAAGATTCTTCTAATTTTCTAAATTGTATTGTTCGGCTGGTACGGAAAAAGCGGTGCTTCATTATTATTATAACACATGATTTCAATTTTCTTTTTTGGGTATCTACGCTGATTTCATTCGCAATCATCCTTTTAAAATATGAAGCTGGTATTTTATATATATATATATAATTATATATATTATGTGATAATATATATATATATATAATATATATATATATATATATATATATATATTCTATATATATATATATTTATTATATTAATATACTAATATAATATATTATCATATATTATATATATATAAAATCGTTTGTTTCACCCTATTTGAAAGTCTTCATGTTACTTAATATGGTCAACATTATTATTTTTCCATTTTATCACAGGTATGAATTCTTTCAGCGTAAAACGGTATTGGATTATGCACAGTTTTACGTTTATTATATGGAACGAATCTATTCTGGTTTGACAGGTCCAAGTTACCAAGAAAATTTTTAAATATTTTTACATTTTGAACTTTTAAAAAAACATTAAGGTTTTAAATTTTTTTCCTTGCTAATCTCATTGCTTTATTTATTAATGTTATTGATTACTTTATAATTTTAAAACTTTTCCTGAATATATTTTAAGAATAACCCTTTCTCCATCAAAAAATTTAAGGGACGAACAACCTATATTGGGTCACTTAATTTTTCCCCATGTATTTGCATCTCGTCTTTTATATATAAGGGGCTGATATGGGTAAGAATAAGAATGTCCGAAAAGAATTAGAATAATATTCAATTTTCTATTTTTTTAATCTTTTTCAAACGTCTTAGTAACCTAATTAATATGTTTAAAAAAAGCCGAAAGAGTTCAATTCGATGCTTAGAAAACTGCAAAAATCATCATCACGCCAATAAATATTTTCTTATGTTCTACGGGCCAAATATTTTTTAAAGGCCAGATATTTTTAAATTCCAAATACACTTTTAAAGGCCAAATACATCAGAATGAGGAGGAAATATCAACTGTTCAGGAATTTTAAGAGAAAGATATCCTGTCCACTGGTGCATTCACAGAAAACTAATAATAGAAAGAAAATAATAAGAAGGAAATTCAAATACTGTGTATAGTTATTTTTAAGTTTTACTAAAAAAAAAAAAAACTTTATATTATAGCTCGTATGTTTCTAGCTCCTATCTTCCTTGATTCTCCATTTAATTACATCTAAATACGTACTAGACAGAAGGAGTGATATCACGCTAACTTGTTTTTGCATTGTGTTGGCTATAAGCTCTTATTCATTTTTATTTCATATACAAGCTGTGCACAACCGAAACTCTTATAGGTTCTTCAATGTCTCAATATTTTTCCTGAAATTTCGAATTTTCTTTCAAAACATCTCCACAACTTCTATTAGGAATCCAATATGGCTGGCGGAAGCTTCCAACGTAGTGTTTTTTTCAAAAATGGGAGTAGATATATATATAAGTACTAATATATAATAATATATATATTATTATATTATAGTTATATTATATATATATAATCATTATAATATTATATATATTATATATATATATATATAAATATTCATTATTATATATTATATATTATATATATAATATATATTATATATATATATATAGTATATATATGATATATACTATGATATCATTATATATATATAATATATATCATATATATTGTATATATTAATATATATATATTATAGTGTATATATATTTATATATAGAGAGAGAGAGAGAGAGAAGAGGAGAGAGAGAGAGGAGAGAAGCGGCACTGTAGAACACTGCATTTTCCGCTATGGTGGCTCCTGGGCTCGGATGCCAACGAAGGTAAGCACCTCTTCTGGACATGACCCATACTGGTTGCGACGACGAATGTTACGCAAGGATAATAGGACGGTAAAAAATTAGTTCGCTCGGAGCAGATGGGGTGCAGCCGGATATGAGCAGAAAACTTCGTAACGAGCGATTCGGCCGATTGATAGAAGAGAGCGCAGTATGTCAGAGGGCTCTATAAGCCTGACCCTAGCTGTGTGGAACAGTGGTGGTCACTGGGTCAGATCCCGCTCCCAAAAAGAAGGCATCTCAGTAAGAGTTCACCAGGGCCCCTATCTTCTGATATAACTGGTGGCTTTGATACACTCGGTATTTTGTTATTATAATCTATAGAAGGTGCTTGGATCTCTGGGACCGGCACATGAATTCCATATTATATTATATATATTATATATTTATAGTATTTTATAATAATATGATATATATACTATATGGTAGTATATATATAGATATTATAATATATATATATATATATATATGATCTATATAATATATAAATAGTATTATATATTATATATATTATGATACTATTTTTAGTGTAGATTTGACAATCTTGAAGCAATAGATAAAGGAGGGAATCCAAATGATTAATTAAAAATTAATTTGAAGGAAGAAGCTCCTTCGACAAACTTCGGGCTGATCTTCATTTCCGAAAAAAAAATTACTCCCCTGCGGGGGAAACAAATTGTATAGAAAGAAGAATTAGAATAAATATGTTTTAAAAAAAATAAAGACAAAAATATTTAATTTATTAAATAAATTTATATTTATATATATATTCTTATTATAATATAAATATATATATATATATATAATATACTAATATATATATTATATATATATATAATATTATTTATATATATATATATATATATCAGTGAATGGACGAATCCGCCTGGGATTCTGATTTCGATCAAAGGTGTTGGATATTTAATATGTTTTTATAATTTAATATTCAAAAATTTATATTATATGTTTATATAATATATTATTGATATTATATTATATATATCATATTATTATATATTATAGTATATATATTAAATATATTATATATTATATATATATATATATAGTATATAATTATATTATATATATATAATATTATATATATATATAATATATTATTATATTATATATTATATTAGTTGATGGGCGAATTCCGAGGAACCCCGGGATATGTCGATTCGAATCCGAGGCTGCTGGTCGGATTCAAGAGTTCGAAAATTTTTCCACACAGCAACGGATTCGGATTTCAGATTCGAAATCCGGAAGTGGATGATTTTCGGGATTCGGATTCGAGAACATGTTGTTAACAATACGGATTTCAAATTTCGGGGGCTCGATTGAATCCGAATTTCTATTTCTTGGTCTAAGGTATGTCAAAAACTCACAAAATGTAATAAAAAACGCGAATAACTTTGAGATAAAATTTGCATCACTTTAGTGACCAATTAGAGAAGTAGTGTAAAGGCCAACAGATGCATTTCTGCTATTATTTTATCCTAATCATGAAGAGCCAATAGGGAGAAAGATGCTTGCTCCTGAAACATTGGAGGAAAGTTAATAAATTTTTAAGAGAGATATCTACAATTAAAGTTTTTACATTTTTTAAAAGGATGTTTTTATCTAATTATGAAATGAATAAATTGCAATATCTAGTTAATTAACTTTTTAAATAAATTATAAAAAGCAAGCTTAAGAATTAAATAATTCACATTTTTATGGAGAATTATTTGAGAGAATTATTTTTATCTATAATATATATATATATTATAATATATATATAATATATATATATATTTATATTATATAATAATATATATATATTATATAATATATATAATATATATATTTTATATATATATTATATATTATATATAATATTTATATATATATATATATATTATATTATATATATTATTATATATTTATTATATATAAATATTATATTATGGTATATATATATATCATATATATATATAATCATTATAATATATTTTATTATATAAATATTATAATATATATATATAATATATATATAATATTAATTATATATATAATATATATATATATATATATATTATATATCAGTGATGGGCGAATCCAGGCCGCTTTTGGATTCGAATATCGAAAATTCCGAATTCCGAGATCCGTGTGTGTGGATGTTCGAAATCCGAATTCCGAATTCTGAACCACTTTGGATTCGAATCCGGAATCCCGAATTCCGTGTGTGTGAAAATAATGTCTCGAAATGTTCCTGAAGCCGAACCGAATCCATGTAAAAGTTTTGAACTCCGTGCCCGAATTCCGAATCCGGATTCGAATCCGAATCAGGATTCGAATCCTTCCAATGTTTTTTTTACAAATTAAATAATCAACCAAATATGTACATATTTCTTTTCAAATTTATGTGGGATATATATAAAATTGTTTTTTTTTTCATTTAATTTTTTTTATCTGCCTGATAATATCAATTGCATTTCCATGTTATTAAAAATTTTCCATTAATATTATTATTAATATATATATTTATTATATTATATATTATTATAATAATATATAATATATATATATATATTATATTTTAAGTTAATATATATAGTATATATATATATATATATCTATATATATATATATATATATAAATATATCTATATATATATATATATTTTATGGGGGGTCGTCGGGGGTGCAAGGGGGGCAGCGCTACCTTAGAAGTGGTTTTATTTTCTTGCGATGCAGAGAGGTTTTGGAGTACATAGCCTTACAGTCATATGGTTTCTTTCTAGTACTAAAGGGGATCAAGCTATAATATTAAAAGGAGGGTCAGTTTGGTTTTTTCTAGTAACTCTTTTTATTAAACGTTGTTAAATGGTATATTTGCTTTTTAATAATGT
>JABUQX010125034.1:10000-22500 GCA_015478945.1 Trachelipus rathkii
ATAATAATAATAATAATAATAATAATAATAATAATAATAATAATAATAATGATAATAATAATAAATTGTATTATAAAAGTTTTACCAGATTTCCTTTAATTATGCTTCTTTAAAAATAATGATAATTAAAAAATGTAATATAATTTTTATATAATTATTTTATTATTTTATAATTTTTATAATATAATTTTATATAATTTTATGTAATAATTTGATATAATATAATTTTTATCATGAAATATATATATATATATATATATAAATATTTTTCTTAATATATTATTACTGTAAGTTTTATGAAAATATAATATAATTTTATATAATTTTATGTAATAATTTGATATAATATAATATGTTACTAATTTTTATCTAGAAAATTATTTATATTTATATGCTATAATATTTTGTTCTTATCTTTATTTAAACAGGTTTTTGTAATTACCTTTCGTAATTATCTTTCGTGCCTATTTGAATGGAAATAAAATTTGGTAATGACAAGCGTTTTAAATCTCCACAAAATCGCCGGATGTTGACGAGAGGCCAGCCCGGCGAGATTGGCTTCGTTGCTTAGGATTTTTGAGGTCGTAATCCTTCCATTTTATAGTGGCTACTATCGGCTTCTCTTCACGTAGCACCTAGTTAAGGGAGTGTTAGCGACTACAAGACTGGTTTGGTAGTAGTGGCCACTACAAGTCTACACGTAGCACCGAGTTAGAGGCTTTGGTACGGCTACAAAGACAAAAGGTCGTAAGGACAAGGAGGATTCGATTCCTAGACGAACCCAGACACGGAATCTCCTGATTAAGGCCGGAAAACCCATTCAGCCACGAACCTTTGTTTCATTGATGTCAGTGGAGGGCAAAACTCGCTGAATATCCACCAGAATCCCTAGAAGTTTAAGGTACAGTACGTACATACAAAGAGAAATGTATTTGTTTTTATATACAAAATAATACACTTACATAAAAGTTAAAATTAGAATAGGAAGTTATGTACAAGCGGTATTTTTATACTAATGTCGCGAGGTATCAATATATTAATAGACGTTTTGTACCATAACTTCGATAAGAAAACACATAAAAGGTGTTTTATTACATTAGTCGGCATATATGTTAATGCCCCCAAACAAAAAATACAGCTAAAGAAAAAGCTGTATCACATCATAAAGTTGAGAGAAAATTCAACATAAAAGCCGTTAGAAAAAGGCTACTTTTTATTACTAAATAGACTAAAAATTTTAGTATATATTTTTTTTTATTTTATGTTTATATATAAAAAATAAAAAATAGAAGAAATTAAATTTTTCACAAAGAAGTGTAAACCACAGTTGTTAAAAATTATTATTGTTTTTTTTTGTGTTTGTTTTTTTTTATTAAAAAGCAAAACTGTCATAAAAAATAATATAAAAGAATTGTTTGATTGCATTTTTTTTGTTTTGTTCCGACGAAGGAAGATTTTTTAAGAAAACATAGAAAAAATGTAATCAGCACTTTTAAATTAATTAATTTAATTAAAACTTAATTAATTTTTTTTTATTTTTCTAAAGGGAAGAATAGAGTTAGAGAATCACTTCTGTAAAAACCGTTTTCCTTAATTATTAAAATTAGCGTAATTAGAGTTAGTTAAAAATTAGGAAAATCTCGAATTTAAACAGTAAATCATAAGAGGGGAGAATAAGAAAATTGTGTGTGTAGGAAGGCTCTATTTACTTTTATAGTTGAATGAAGTTCAATTTCAAAAACGTCAGCAAAATAGTAGATATCGTAAAATATAGTATACTCATTCACTCACTAAAGACTTGAATGAGAAATTGTGGGAGTAAAATGGGGAAGAGGGGAATAAGCTAAATGCGGAAGAAACAAAAACAGCATTGGGAAAGACATTGACATTGAGTGTATCATTGACCGATAAAACTTGTCCCATTGACTGAGTAATGCGTTTGCAAAGCTTTCAATTCTTGCTCTTTCCGCCACAACACATTCACAAACATATCTACACAATATATATATTATTGTCGTGTTGTTTTGTGTTGTTTTGAGTTGTTTTGTTTTGTTTTTTTTTTTATGCATATTTTTTTTAATTGATTTTTATGCATTTATTTTAATCATTATTTATTTTGATTATGTATTTTATATGTCGTACGAATCGAGAAAAAAAAAAAGGTATTTTCTTGAAAATAGTAAAAACAAAACAAAAAGGAGAGAAATGACCCTCGACCTGTAAAAATTATTTTCTATGAAAAACGTAAAAACAAAAAGGGAAATGACCCTTTATTCGTAAAAAATTTGGGAATAGAAAACGTAATATTCGTTGTGTTTTTTTTGTGACTTGAGAAGTCAAGTTTTTTTTTTAGTGAAAACAAAAGTGTTTTTTTTATTTACATATAAAAATATACATTGTTTTTTTTTATATGGTTTAAAAGTGTTGTAATTAATATAAAAAGTTACCAAAATTTAGAAAGGACCTTACAGAAAGACAAAAGGTAAAAGGTCATCAGAACAAGCTAAAAAGGTCATAGAGGTTCTATTTTGACCCTTGACCCCAGAACAAAATTTGTTCCAGTAAGAACATCAGGAAAATGTTCTAAAGAACACAGGTCATTAGAGGACATGTTCTTCCTCCAGAACACTAGAACAACAGAAATTGTTTCCTTTTTGAATCAGAACAGAGAATTCTTTTAATATCTTAAAAAGAAAATATTTGTCGACATTGTTCCAAGAGAACACAAAACTTTTAGGAAAAGGTTTGAACACAACAGAATGTTATTACAGAACTTGGAGATCAAGTGCAGATTGACTGATTCCAATTTGAAGAACATAGTTCACCTTTGAAGAACATAGTTCACCTTTGAAGAACAAAGTTCACATTTTGAAGAACATAGTTCACCTTTGAAGAACATAGTTCACCTTTGAAGAATAAAGTTCACATTTTGAAGAACATTAGAACAGATAAGGTCAAGAAAAGATGACCTAGAACATTTTAAGAACATATTCTTTTCTAATTTATATCTTAAAGGATATCCAACATACTATCTTATTATTAGTCTGTAACTAACTAATTAAGATAACTCCATTATCAGAACAGAACATAGAAAAATATTTTATATTCTATATTTTATTTTATAGAACAACCCAGAACTTTATTGTGAATAAGGACTTAAGAAAAATATATTTATATTTTTTTTTATTCACTATTTATATTAGAGAATATAAAGTGATTAAAAGTTTCATTTAATTAATTAAGTGTTAATTTTTAATTAATATTTTTTTTTTTTTTGTAATTGACAATACAATTAATAATTGGTTTAATATCTCGTACTATTTTGAATATTTAGACAGAACATATTCAATAAAAAATGAACATAGAAAATTTAGTGAAAAATATTTTCGTTCTGATAATAATAATTTTTTGTTTTAATAGAAAAGAAAACATAGTTCCGATTTTTGTGAAACTTAAAAAAGTTAATAACAAAGTAATTAAAAAGTTTAATAAATTAAGTGAGGTAGACATTCGTAATTAAATATTAATTAGTAACCGATCTTAATGAACAATAGTAATTAAAATAAAGTGATAAAACTGAACACTTATAATATTTTAATTAATTTTAGAAACATTTAATGTTTTTTTTTTAATATTTTTTTTGGTGTTTTATATAAAAGCAGTCAGTATTAGTGACTGAAAAGACTTAGAAAAAGTTACTTAACAAGAGCATTAGAAAAATGCTACAAACTTTGAAAAATTTTGTGAACAATTTTTAGTGACTAACAATACTTAGAAAAAGTTACTTAACAAGAGCAATAGAAAATGCTATAAACTTAGAAAAATTTGTGAACAATTTTTAAAAGAACTTTTTTGAAAATTACTAGCATATAGTAACAAGTTCAAATATCTTATAGAAAATTCTAGTACAACAATCCTATTGTTTGAAATTGAAATTGCAGAAAATGAGCAATTTTCAGAACCAGAACCAAAATCTTTTTGATTAGTTTCTTAAAAGGAGTTTCAAAAATTTTCTTTTGATAGTTTCTTATATTAAAGAAGGAAGAATAAATTCTTCAGAAATATTTAAGATAGACTTTGAACTTTGAACTTCGAACTTCTAATTTTTAAATAAATAGGAATATTTATTCCTCTTCATCTAAATAGATTGATAAACTACAACACATAGCTTCACCATAATGGAGAGAAACAGTGAAGATAAAAAAGAAGACGAAAGAATGTTGCAACAACTAGCCTCCATGTACAGTAATATTGAGGAAGCTTTGGAGTATTATTTCTGGCTTCATAATGAACCAAATTTATTGGAGGAACAAACCAGAACTTTTTCTAACAGTAGAAATAATATCGATATTGTTATTGAAGAACAATATCGATACAGAATGCTTACTGTGCCCTGGATAAACAATGAAACTATTCCCACAGTAGAAGACCTAGGTGATATTTTTATAGAATGTCATAGAGACATATATCCTTCGGTAAATGATTTTACTGCTTATCGTATGCAAGATATTCCTTCAGAATTACCGCCAATCGATAATGACTATGGTTGGTATATTGATATGGTTCTATCAGAACTTGATAGCGGAGATGGGGAAGGTTCAATAGGCACTTTATCCTTGTTGGAATGGGAAGATTCAGAGGAAGATGCGTCTTTAATGGCATGGTTAGAAGAACCAGAAGTTATGGATCACATCATGGGTATTTCTAATGAAAGTGACACTTTCAACAATGAAAATGAACATCAAGAATCCCCAACAGAATTTCTTAACAATGATCATCTGGTAGACCATGATTATTGTACTACTTTGAATGAAGAAATGGACGATTTAATGAATCACAATGTACAATTATCTAATTCAAGAGATATCGAAAGCGATACTTCTTCTGAAAGAGCTAGAAGGCTCCATACAATTATGAATAACTTAGGTCTTTCTGTTGAAGAGACCAGACAACGCCAAACGATTTTGGATCAATTATATGGAGGTCCTCTTGATAATGAACTCCCCATGAACCCATTAGTGAATCCCTTATCAGGAGGCTCTAGAGAAAATGAGCTCCTGACAAATGAGCACAGTAATCCTAGCTTGCCTCCTGGACTGAGTATATATGAATACCAGAATATACTTAACAGAAGTATAGAAGCAGTAGGTTGGGAAGACACAGATAGTGATATTTCTTCCGAAGGACTTAGGAGACGACAAGCATTCATAGATAACATAGAAAGAAGGATTATTGAAGAGAGACTTTTAATGAATTCTTCAGACCATTCTATGAATAATAATGGTCCAGACCCAGAAGAATATCCCTATGGAACATACAGATGTTCAAGTTTTAGAATACTTTCCTTCTATTTTAACACCTATAATAGAAATAGAAGAAGAACCAGAAGACATTACTATGGTTATTGAAATATTTGGGGAAGAACAAGATGGAAACACACCTCCCCACACCACTGTTAATGAATATATGAATCTTTAGATAAGCAAGAGTGGATAGACCTCTTCTTATGCCAAAAGATAGAATAACTCTGTGTTTAAAGTAGTACAAATGTACAAAAGAAGTACAAATAATAAAATAATAGTACAATTACAGCTAAGAAACTCACCTAATTTTACTCAATGTGATAAAAAATAGTGTTGATGAAAAGCGGTAACATTTATGAAGAAAAGAAGATGGTGATAACAAACCGATAATTATCCATTCTTTAATAAATTTCTTTAGATTTAAATTTATGAAAAAGATTGAGAATACTTCATTAAAAGATTTAATAAAATTATATTTTCTCTGATCAAAAAGGATCATTGAAAAAGAGAGAGAGTAAACATAAAATTTGGATTTCAGAGGAAATGTCAAAAATTGTTAAATTTGCTCACACTGATAGCTCCATGAAAACAAACTTCTTACAATAAAATCACCAATGTATATATATATAAATATATATATATACAGGCTTTAACAATTCATAGTGAAATTTATAAAATTCATACGGGAAAATAGGATATTGGGACCTCGAAGCAAATCAAGTAGAAAATCAGAAATTTCGAAAATTGCTGTTTTCGCTTCAAGCGACTTTGTAAATTTTACCCATTATTTAAACAATATTAGTAAACATATTTTATATATATTTAAACATATATATATAAATAGTATAATAAGACAGAAATTTAGAGTTTAAACTCCAGAAATCAGAATTTATAAACTCAGTTTTGAGATGGAAGAAAGGTAAAGGTAATTATTCCACATAAATCATCCAATAGACCAGAAAGGAGATTTCTAAAGAAGAATCTCATAAAAACTCAATAGAAAAGGACGTTCTTTTTCAAAAAGAATAAAAAGAACAGTCAATAATGAACAAATATCAAGAGGAAAAGGATATTTTTCAAACAGAAACTCTTAAGAAGAAGAGATTACCCAAGCCAACTTAAGTATTGATATTAAATGAAGGTTTCAGATAAAGAAGTTAATTACTGCTTCAGTATTAGAAAAAGAATATGAAGCACTTAGATTTAAATTGATATTCATTTAATCTAGCTAGAATACTAGAATAACATTTTATTCTAGAAAATTTTAAAATGGAACTTTAAAGAAAAGTTCTAGTTTTGAAAACAGAATTTATAGAATATTTTATTTATTTTCCTTATTTTTAGGAAATAAATTTAGACTAACAGTCTTTTGTTTGAAAATTACCAAGACATTATGTTGCACTAATTTTACAGAATTTAACAAATTTGCTCAAATCATAGATGAACTTTAAAGATACCAAAGCGGATATCTTAATAACTTTTATCCTCATAAACTTTTGAAAGGCTCAAGTGACAAAAGTTTTACAGAAGAATATGAGAATAAAACAGACATTTTGAAAATGTTATAGGAAAAGCTAGAAATATCTTTAAAATAGTTCATAAACTATTAGTCAGAAATGAGAAACCTATTCTTTGGAACTTTACATCAATTTTTAGAAAAAGAACATGATAAGACCCATAGGTGCTTGCTCATGGAACATTTATAAAAGGTGTTTATTTATTAATTATTTATATTCAAATGTTAATAAATAACATATTGTCTTATGCCTACATAGTTTGTAGGATAAGGAAAAAGAAAGAGACTAAGAATTTTTATTCTATTTAACCATTGAGGTTTTAGAAAAGAACCTAGGTTAATATTTTTGATTTGAAACAGAACAGAAGGTTCCAAATAAAGAATAGATAGTTTTCTTTAGTTTAAGATTCAAAAGATTTCACTATCAGAAAAGATCTGATAAGAAAAAATATAACATCCGAAATTAACAATGTAGAATAAAAAGATATCTTAGATTGCCATTTAAGGAAGACAACCTGTAAAAGAAGGAATGGACAACCTTTTAAATAGGAACCTCTTCCCAGATAGCTTTCAAGAACTTTTACATTTACATTTCGTTCAACATTTAAAGTGAGTTTTCCAGTTGCAAGAGTTTAAACAACCTTTGACCTCAGATAAGAAACAGAATTTGATTTTAAATGAATCTGGACACTTTATTTAGAGTTAAAATGAAAAGCCAAGAAGGCCTATTCCTGATTAAGAGGAAGATAGGGGTATATAAAGAACTGAAAGATTCTTTTATAAATACCAAGCATAAGAAAAGGATAGTTAATGGTCATAAGTTGTGATAATTTAGACAATATGGGGACGAAACTTTTTAATAATTCTGTCAGAGAACAACATACAGAATTATTTGAGACTCATCCGTGGAAAAAAGGAAGAAAATCCTTACTATTTTCAGAACTCAGTAATAACCAGGAATTTCATAGGATTGAAAGGATAAGCCGGTTATTCACTAAGGAGTTCTAGCAATCATTCAGGAATTGTAAGTTAGCATACTTTACAAGGAATATTTACCGTTGATTGTTACTTTTGAGAAACTCATAGATAAAATTAAGAAAGTAATGAAAACTTTCATTAGGTTTAAAGAAAAGCCTCTTTAGGCATTGAAAAGAATTACAGTCAACAGGGAGATTAAGAACTCTGTTTTGAGAATAATTAGTGACATAATGGTCAGAAGAAGTGTGTTTAAAAACCACTTGTGTTTCTTATGTTTAATAAGTGCCAAAAAGGGTAAAGAGTTAAGAATAGCCGGAAAAGGGAAAGAACAGGATTATCCTGACAATATTCCATCTTGGCAAAGATTTTTACTTTTATCTTGGCAAGGACAGGAATTAGGAGTAAACCCTAGCAAATTCTAGCAGGGATCCACCCTAATAACAATAACACTAAAAGTTATTCATGTGAATAAAATTGTGATGAAAACCTTCAAGAAATTGTTTATAACTTAGTTGGAAAATAAGAAAGAAATTATAAAATAAAATTATAATTTTAAAAGTTTTAAATTTGCTGTGGAAACGCCTTATCATCTCAGACCTTTTTCTCTCAAATACTTAGAAATGTTAAGAAGTTATAATGAAAATTGATTTCATAAGAACCTTTAGAGCAACAAGAAAGAAATGGAATCTTCAAGTTACCGTAATACCACCGAAACACATTGAAATTTATACGTTATTTAGTAGAAGAAAATATAAATAACACATAAAAGATAGCTTATATTTATTGCAGAAATATATTTCAGATTTATTTTTAGATACTTATATTTTTAGATAGAAAAATATATTTATATATGGTAAAGAACCATACATATTATAGAAAATTATCTTTTATATATTTTTACATAAGAAAAATATATTTTAAGAAATTAACAGAAAATGTAACCGGAACTTCACATATTTTAAGTGAAGATTTTTAAAAGAAACAGTGTAGAAAACAGATACTAACACCTACTGGTAAACAGATCCTAGTGAGATTGTTAAATTTAGGAAAGAACAACCAGATAATCCTGGTAAAGTGTTGATTATGAAAATCACAAACATCAATTTTGTTCAAGAATGATAAGAATGTACGAGAACAACTTTAAATTGTGTCTACTACAGGAAACTAGACACAGAAGTAAGTTAAAACCTTAGGAAAAAATTTATTAATGAATAAAATTTTTAGATAAAATAATAGATTAATAAATTATTAGAACAGAAGACAGAATTTAATTCTAGGAAGATATTCAACCACACTGAATTCTAGAAAAATATAGTTTTATTTTTCGTTAGTCCTAGAAACTCTTTTGTATAAAATATTTGATTTTGACCAAGAAAACGTATGTAAAGACTACCTCGAAATGGTAAAAAATTGTAAATATGGGATTGAATACCTGAGGTAGTATAGACTTGTGAATTTGAAATTAGAAACATGGAAATTTAGGTGGAAGACTGAAAATATTGAGAATAAGAAGAATTGAGTGACTGAAAACTACTACTAAAAATTGAAGATTTGAACATAGCAATTTTTTCACAAGATTCTCAATAAATTCCACCAATTACCTGAAACAGAAGTACCTGCTTATATTTTTATATTTTTATATAAGAAAATATAAAAACATAGTTTATTGTACATAAATTGATTAAATTTAAGAAATATTAATGAGTTTTCTATTTACTAAACTCATATCAAAGAACATTTGAAATTAGTTCTTAGTTCTTTGAACATAATTATTCAGATGGGATATATATATCATGAAAAGACATGTGATATACTAAATAGTTCCTATTAATATTAAGAAAATATAATCCTAGTTTTTAGTCCTAGAAAGAACATTCTTGATAGGATGAAAGCCTAAAAATATAACAAAAATATTTGGTTTTAACCAAAATTGCATATATACAACCTGCCTCAAAGTATAAAAATTGTAAATATGGAATTTGATAAATTGAGGACTAGTAAGTTGTAATTACTTTAGATTTTTAATACAAAGAAAGTTTTAGTTGGAAAGATGAAAAATTTGAGTAGTTGAAAACTAAAACAAAGCACCTACTCATAAAAGAAAAGAAAATATAAAATATATATATATATATATATATATATAATAAGTGATTGAAATAAAAGTTTATAACTTTGGACTATAAAATCTTTTCATTAAATTTCTATCTCTATCAGAAAAAAGACTAAGTTGAATGGTGGCCACTTTCATCTGAAAACTTTTGGAAGATAAGAGAGAAAGTTCTAACAGCTTAATAAAAGAAAAATTTCCATAATGTAACCAGGAAATTTGGAAAGATATCATCGATTAGAGATTCTTCATCAGAACCTCATGATTAATCTTAGCAGAGTCCGAACATGAAAAAAGATTTAAACATCAGGATTTATATGAACATCAGGATTTATATGAACATCAGGATTTATATGAACATCAGGATTTATATGAACATCAGGATTTATATGAACATCAGGATTTATATGAAATTGTGTTAGAAGACACCATGAAGATGGAATTATACTAATTAACATTAATTAGTATGTTGTAAATATTTAATATGTTGTAAATAAACATTTTAATACTTTCATATTTTTATATCCTGGCTTTAAATATTTTTATTGTTTTACAGAATATAAAAAACTTTACACATTTTACATTCTTTTTACTTTTTAGTTTTAAGTTATATTACAGAAAACTTACACATTTTTTTTTCTGTGTATACTTAACATTTTTTTTTATTTTATTTTATTATTCGTAGAGCGTTTAATATTATTTTTTTTTTTCCCCAGGGTCCAATTATTTACATTATTTTGTTTTTAATTTTTTTTTTTATTTTTGAACTTTATTTCATATATTTATTATTTATTTTTATTTAAAGAAAATCTATAAAAACTAAAAATTTAGTTAGTAATTTTTGTTTTGTTTAAAAATAAAATATAATAGACACATTCAGTTAGTAAATTTTGTTTTGTTTAATAATAAAATATAATAGACACATTCAGAATTATTTTTAATTATAAAGTTACTATTACTCAGAATATTTTTTAAGTTCATGTTTTTTTTGTTTTAACTTTAACTTTAAAAAATAGCCATATGCTATACAAAGTTGGTTATATTTTATTAATATTTTAATATTAAAATTTTTATTTTTTCATTACTCAGAATTTATTTTTAATTTTGTTTTAATTAAGAATTAGCCTTATGCTATATATGCTATATAATCAGAATGTTTATTAATAATAAGAATTTTTTAATTTTAATTTTAAATATAATCAGAAATCTTTTAATTAAAATTTATTTTTAATTTTTAAGCTTTAATTATTATTTTATTCATAATATATATAAAAATTAACTTTTTAACTAAAGTTCTAAAGAAAACACTAAGTACCTCAGTTATTAGTCTAAGCATTTTTTTTTTTATTTTTGGACTTTTTATTTAAAAAATCAGAAACATTTTTTTTTTATTTTAAATAAGACTAAGTTTGACAATTGCTGAAATTAACGTTTAATTAAAACATAATCTTATAACTTCATAAATTTAATTATAATCTACCCAATAACCCTAACCCAAAAAACTTTTTAATCATTTTAACGTAATAGACGGCGACCATTAAATAAAATACTTTTAGATAACGTTAAAATGATCCAAATCAGATTATAATTTAATTTCCTTTGCAAAACTGTTACATCTTTTCTCATTACATGAACCAATTACAAACATTGCTTTGCTTGCTTTTTAATATGTTTATAATGTTTCTACATATTAATGCTTTCACAAAGTGCTTGCTTACTAATATTTTCTCAGATTACTTTGTGTATAATTTCCAAATGTATTCTTGTTACGTTATTTGTTCATGTTTAACCTTAAGCATTTTAGTAAGTTTTTTTTTTATGAATGTGCCTTCGTGTAACTTTGCTAACCTAGTACTGTGAACCTTTGTCCATCTTGCATTGTGATGTAAAACTTTTCTTTTACTAACATTTCATGAAATTGATCCAGAAGACCAATAGATTTAGTTAATAACTTTAACTCCATTTTTTTAATTAAAGAATGAATTTATTGATTAATTTATATTGAGTTTATCTAATCAGATTAAAATTTGATTCAAATTTTAAAGTAGCTTTAACTTCAACTAACATAAATTTTCAATGATAAAAATTTATATTTTAGTTTTGAAGATTTTGAATTAAGATGTTTAAGTGCAGTTTTAAGAAACCATCCTGGTCTCAATTTCTGGGAGCCGGGGATAATGTTGCAATAATTTAAATATTGAAATCAAAGACTTAAATTCATTTTAGTCGAGTAAGCACTTAAAAATCTTATTTGTTGTGGCTTCTGTTTCTACTGGCACCAATATATCATAACATTTCATAACTTATTTATGTATTGAAAATCTTTTTACTGCTTTAAATTCAAACTCTAACGCTTTATGATCCATAAAACAAATATCGATGCTTTTTCGCAAGACCCCACAAAAGACCCCTATGAGAACCATTAGGAGAACCCCGCATTTGAAATCCAAAGGAATGATTCATCTGCTATCCCCTAAGAAGCCCCCTTTTTTAGATACTCCCTTAAAAAGACAGAGAGAGACAGGGAGAAGACAGAGAAAGACAGGAAGAGACAGAGAGAGCTGGAGGGAAGAGTTTGGGAGATGGAGGTATTAAG
>JABUQX010125034.1:40000-45000 GCA_015478945.1 Trachelipus rathkii
AACAGATTTTCTCGCCTGTTTTGAATATCTTACTACTTCTCACGAGACTGTTAAATCTTTTCATCCAAATACGGAGGTCCTCTATTTAGGGGATTTCAATGTACTCAAAAGTGAATGGTTTGGGGTTCTCTCGATTTAGGTGGGGAGGAGGCCGAATCATTCAGCATTCTCAACTATCTGGAGCAACTATATATATATATATATATATATATATATATATATATCTATATATATATATATATATATATATATATATATATATATATATATATATATATATATATATATATATATATATTTTTATATATATGTTTATATATATATATATATATATATATATATATATATATATATATATATATATATATATATATATATATATATATACTGGATATAAATATATATATATATATATATATATATATATATATATAGTAAGCTGGTTTTTTAGTTTGCCTCCTTTTTTTCCATTTTTACTGAGAGAAAATAGTGATAGGTAAATCTTGAAGTTTGGTTTAATTACATTTCCTCAGGTGTTATCTATTTTTACAATATTTTCATTTTTGGTTGTGCCTATTTTTTGCCTGTCATTTTCTAACTGAGATAAATGCTAGCCACGGATACTTGTCTTTTCTTATGATGAAATAGAAAATTGCAGATCCTCTTTGTTCATACTAAAAATTAATTCATACTCATTGGCAAATTCAAAAAAGCTCTTATTAATCAAATAATATTGATTTTATTTTCTACATCTGATTCCCAACCAGTTACCCAATATTTTTTTGCAGTGATCAGTTGTTTTGCAGGAATCCGTGCTTTTTGAAAAAAATAACTTTAAAAATTAAAGTATCACTTTCTCTTTTTATAATTTACATACTCGTAAATTGAAGAAAATAAAACTGGATACGTGCCGAAGGCTAATTAAAGGAAATATAGTCAGCTGAAAGATGCTCGTGGAACCCATAATAGTGATCAGAAAAAAATTAAAACATTTAATTTTCCAAATTTTCCTGTTGGAAAGTTTTGAAAATTTTGGAAAATGGAAAAGTCAATTGAACGATAAATGAAGGAATGAAAGGCTTTCAGTTCATTGGAAAGGGCTGATTGAACCCACGCTTCAAAATGTAGGTAAAGATTGAAGTTGACAATCAAAGACGAAACAGATTACTATGGAATTGTGCAATCTGAATTGCACATTATTTGAGGACTATAGGAGGATCTTTTCAATACCGTACACCTTCTTAGTGTTAAAATGAGAGAGAGAGAGAGAGAGAGAGAGAGAGAGAGAGAGAGAGAGAGAGAGAGAGAGAGAGAGAGCAGAAATAGGGTCATTAAAAGAAATAATGGTTTTGGAATTAAAGAGTTTGAGATAAGTGAGAGAGAATAAATAGTTTCGAAATTGTTTGAGATGCAATTAGAGGAAAAGATTTGAGCTAAGAGTTTGGCCTTAGCAGAAGATATGACTTCTGTATTGTCTTTAGAAGATAAAAAAAAAGAAAAAAAGGAAGGAACAAAGTTAGAGTTAACAAATTTTTACAATCTCGAAGAACAAATTTTGCTCATTGTAAATACAATTTTAAATGTTGAAGAAAATGGTAATCTTTAAATTCAGTTTCTCAGACGCGAGTAGCAGAGAAAAAAAGCAGAGTTAAAACATGGTTTGTTAATTTAGTTGAATGGAAAGAAAATTTAGTTTACATCTTCAACCAAATAGAATAATATTTAATAGCTATCATTTTATTGAATATCAAAGAAACATGTTCCCACGTTTGAATTGTCAGCAATACCAAAGTGCCATAAACAACTCATTATGGAAATTTGAAGATTTGAAAATAAAAAGAGGATTCAGCAATAAGAATTTGATTGGGAAAACCAGAAGGTGGGAAGAAATTAAGAATTTAATAGGAAGGAATGAAAGTTATAAAAAAGCTATTTTTTAGGATTCATCTCTAAAGTACTCAGGAAAACGAGTTGGAAATTGCACCAACTACTCAAGGTTGTTCTGAAAAGAAAATTGAAGGCGAGCCCACCAGCTGAGTTTGAGAACAAGAGGAAAGTCATTGGCAATAGTAAATATTAAAACCATAAGGAAGCTTTCATTTTTGAGTGAAGATAGTTGAAGAATTTGAGATTGTCTTTGAGGTTATATGGTTAATGGTGACGCATAGACAGAACAGAAGAATTAATTTATAGTAGTGCAAGAGAGTCTAGGCCGTAATGTAGAAAACTTGGAGGACTCCAAACTACAATTACGAGAATAGAATACATTAAATTGTTGATAACATAGGCATAACAACTACAATTGGCTGAAATTTACAAAAAAGGAGAGTTAAAGGGAGAATGGTAGGGTATAATAATATAGAATCAAAACACCTGAGATTCGTTTAGAAAAAACATGAGGACCTGATGAGAATGAAGGTTTTGCTCAGGCAAGATTTCATTAGAATCAAGTTCGCGATAGTTGCGGATCGTATTAAAGAAAAAAGAATGTGCTCTAGGTTTAGTCTGGAAAGTCTTAGCGACAGCAGACCCATCATCAGAGTTTTCATTGGTAAGTAATAATTAGGTGATTGGTTGATGAGATGTTATTGGAAGCTATCCCTATTAATTTCTTCGAGTCTGTAACTTTTGTGTGAAATTTTGATTATAATTTGCTAACTATTGTGTGATTGTGCAACAGTGCGTGTGGTGTGTGAAAAAAGGAGAGACTACTGAACAAGCATATACATAAGAAGCACTTTTTGTATGAAATTATAAGAATGAGCGCAATATAGACGAACTATTGAGCGCCAGATTGAAGCGGGATGTCTCACATGCCGTAACCCTCCTTATACCCAATGTAAATACTCTCATAATTTAGAACGGAGCTACATATACTCATATAAGGTACAAGAAGTTGGTCTTATTTTTGCATTATAAGGCCGGATATCTTTCTAACTCTTTTCACATGTATTAAAAGTTGACATTCCACTGGTTTAAGGAGGCAATACACTTACAGCCAGACGAACTTTGAAATAAATAATATCATTCTTCTAAACTTACTTTCGACGGAAACCTTCGCATGTCGAAATATCTATTCAAGTAATCTTTATTTATGTATTCATGTAATATTGCAATCTCACTATCACGTTAGTATAAGGAAATTACATTTCAAAATTAAATAATTAAACAGATCGAATATTTTTAAAAACCAAAAAAAAACAAGTATTTAATTTTAATATTAAAAAGCTCAATTTTAAAGAAAATCTAAAAAGTTTTAGATATTTTTAATTTACACTGATCCTTAAATTATTTTTTTATTCCATTTCTTTATAGAAAAGCAAGAAATTTTCTTAAATGAAAAGTTTTAAAAATAATTTTAGTTTTAATTTCTATTATTATTGCTTTAGGGATAATGTTACAAAATAAAAAAGGTACAGTATAGAGAATGCATTTTACAAAAGGATAGCATTCAATTATGAATAAATATGTTATAATATATAATCCTACCTTAAGTCCATCTGTCCTTGCTTTTCTAACATTTCTTTTGGTCTTATTGCTTTCTACATCAGCGGTGGAAAAAAAGGAATTGAATGTATAACATTTTCCATGCATTTCGCTTATCCACTCTTCGAAGTCACTGAGAAGTAAAAAATCTTTAAAGTATTTTTCAAGAACGCCCAAGAAGATCTAACATTTTTTAATATGAATGTAGCTTAAAAAATTGATTAGTAGGTGCATAGCATTATTTTAAGTTAATAAATTTAGTCAATTTATGGTAGGTGTTCTTTACAAAGCTGTCAGAATAAAAATCGAGACATTTTTTGAAAAAATATATGCTTTTTAATGACGCAATTATATATTACAACTCCCTTAAAAGCTGCACATGTTTTAAGGTGTTTCAATGATATATTACAACTCTTTAACAAGCTGTGTAGCTCTACTAATTTTTGAAATAAACTTTATAATAATTACATTTTCTACAAAAAAAAAAAAAAAAAAAAAAAAAAAAAAAAAAATTTGGCATTTTTCCAGCAGTTTTATACTAATTCGAGGGTGCTGATTCCAAATCTGATCTCATATTTGCTCTATCATATTAAAATTTATATGCAGTCTTCAAACCCCATTTTCATGGATTTTATCCGAAATTAACACTTTGTCACTGATGATTGCAAGTTATTGCGAGTTAGTGACTTCTTTAGTGATAAAATATGGTGTTGTATTTGGATAATAGTGTGTTTATTAATATCATTTTATGTAAATATAACAATTTTTACCATTATAACATATTACAATCATTTTATGTACATATCACAATTTATTTTATATTTTTCATTTGCCGGTTGTGTTTTAACAATGGCTACAATATCCGAAAGAAGGAAGTCCCCTAATGACACAGAACGTCTTCCGCTATATCTGTGAGAGCATCGCTTTGCAGTATCAAAGGCGCAACATTAATATCTTTGACAAGAGGGTGTATCTTGCGTACATTAGAGTAGGATTGGGAAACCATGACAAATATTGGGCTCCTTACAAAATGTGAAAAACGTATGTTGAAACTTTGCGATCATAGTATAAAGGAAAGAAGGCTAAGCTGAGATTTAATTTGCCAATGGTTTGGGGAGAACCAACAAACCATTAGGATGACTGCTACTTCTGGCTTGTCAATATAAAAGGTTTCAGTAAGACAAACAAACACCACTTACAATACCCAAATATCCCATCTGCCAGACGACCAGTTGAAAACTGTTAGGAAATACCTGTGCCTGTTTTTTTCTGAGCTACAGGAGATTGATGTTGAAAATATCAGTTAACCTTCTTCTACAGATGATGAGGGTGATGTTCTGATCAAATATACGCCATCTGTTGCAGATTCTGATACAATTGCTATGTTTAGTCTGCCAAAATTGAATGATCTGGTAAGAAATTTGCATTTGCCAAAGCCGTCTGCTGAATTGTTGCATTCCAGGCTGAAAGAGAAATGAATACTAAGACATTGCACTAGTGTCTCTATCTATCGT
>JABUQX010125035.1:0-37684 GCA_015478945.1 Trachelipus rathkii
GAGTTGGTGCCTCTTTTCACAAATCTGGACAGTCGTGATACACTCGAGATTTCAGACCTATTATCATCCTTTCTAACAATCACACACCACTACTTTGACGCAAGCTTAAATATATAACAGCTTACATTTTACTGTTATTAGTAATTCCTTATTTTCTCAACAATTTGACTTTGTGCGCGGGAGGGGGATTCAAGATGGAGTTTTGTCACTTTTGCAGGATTAGTGAGAGCCTGTCTCGGAAGGAACACACGGTTGCAGTCTTTCTGGATATTCCAAAGCATTCGAGCACAATAGAACACAAATACACTTATTCTCAAATTGGAAAGATATGGTATTAGAGGTGTTTGCTTGACTTCATTAAGTCTTACTTCAATAACAGATGCAATATGTCCAAGTTGAATGGTCTGCAATCGGGTCTTAGAGAGTGGTGGAGGCGGGCGTGCCCCAGGGATCGTGCCTGTCTTCTTTTATTTTTATAATATATATTAATGATCTGGTGAGAACCATTTCCAATGTAAAACTGTCATTATATGCAGATGACACAGTTATATACTTTTCGGGCAGAGATTTGAATTATATTCAGAATGTTATCAATGACGAGCTGCAAAAAATTTTCAGATGGACCTGCGCTAATAAATTGTCTTTGAATTTTGTAAAAACGAAAGGTACGATCTTCTCACTCTCTCCTAATGTAAGAGCTAACCTTCATTTAAATGGTACTGAAATAGATATTGTAAAATCTATCAAATTTCTGGGCATAATTTTACAACATAATTTAAAATTTGATGAAAATATATCACTACTCTGACTTAAAAAATTATAGAAACAATGGTATTATATTTGCACTGAGAAATTTAGTTCATCCAACCAAAGTTTTGACAACTCTTTACTATTCTTTTATTTACCATTCCTGAACCTACATTTGGGTTGGCTTGGGGTTGGATCAACGATGGTGCTTGAGACCAATTATTGTGCACAGAATAACGTGCTGGAGAATATTAGCCCCAAGATATTGTCATACCGCTGAAATGTTGGCAGGAGCAAGGTATCATGCCTCTTCGTCATTTGTACAGGTTTAAGGCTTGGCCTCTTCATGCATTCCAAGTTGCTGAATGAGCGCACTTTTTTATAATTATTTGGACAGCCTAAACTGGCCACACAATTATATACTCGTAATTTGAAATCTTTCTGAGGAATCCTTTCTCGAGGACTATGGCTAATCAAAATTTCTGTATTAATAAAGGCATTTTATTGTGGGACTCTTTGCCACGGCATCTTAGGGAGAATAGAAATACTGTTGGTTTTAAAAAATTGCTACGGGAATTTTATTTGGCATTTAAATATCTTGATTATAACAGGGATTGTTATTTATTGTTGTTTTATTATTATTTTTAATTATTCTCCTATGTGAGGCGATTTGAATGTAACTTATTGTTACTGTGATGTTAATTGACATTGTATAAATAGGTGACTAGATCGGTAATAATGGTAAATGGTAAATGGTATTATTATTATTATTAATTATTATTATTATTAATTATATTATATTATATTAATTATTATTATATTATTATATATTATTATTTATTATTATTATTATATATATTAATATATATATATATTATAATATATACTATATATATATATATATATATATATTATATATAGTAATATATATATATAATATATATATATATAATATATAATATATATTAAATAATATATATATATATATATTTAGCTGACTGCAAGGTAACCATCCGCATCAGCATCCGCTGGAGCATCGCAGCATTATAAAGATCCGATCGCGCATCCCGCTCAGCGCTTTGCCCTGCGGATGTTGCGCGATATCAAAATTGTCGAGATTTGATAAAGAATTTTATAATAAAAATACTTAAGATAAATCTGAGAAAAGAAAATGGAAATGAATAATGAGTTTGAAAAGAAATGAAGGCAATTCAAAAACGGATTGATATTCCATATCTTCATGTTTATCAAAGACATTCCAACTCACGGAATAGTACACTTCATATGAGTGGACAAGAAGTATTGCTCCAAAAGAACGCTCTTGCTTCTTACACCACGTTCGTAATTCTAAAAATGTTAACAGTCTTATTAATGTGGAAAATGAGCATCATATCGACACTGTATTAAGCTACGAACCATTGAAGAAACTACCTAGAAAAAAATCAGCGCCTCTACAGTCTTCTTGTCTCCGATGTAATTCAATTCATTACATCGCACTACGGAAGCATTTTGACATCTTCAAATGAAAATGATGACGGTTTAAAAAAGATTGAAAGATGTAAATAAACTTAGATCTAGAAAAACTCTTTGGGTTTGTGTGTCGAAATTAATGACCTTCATACTATGCAACTTATTTAGATCCCCGATTATAAAGGCAAGTTTTTCTTGTACAATATTAGAACAGTTGAATCGTACTATTGTGTCGCGTTGAAAAAACTTCAATTCGTAACAGTCTATTAATTCACGCCCCCATTATAAACGAAAAAAAAAACGAAAACTTTAACGAGAAACAAAACTACAAGTAAATCCACACAGATCACTGGAAGTATTTCTCAGCAGCGCCAGTAAGTGATGAGAAACACACGCAATTACCAAAAGATGTAGTGCAAATGCATGAAAGCTATCACCACAAGAAAAACGATTAGATTCATATGATGATCCAATCAGTTGTTGGAAAGTTAACAAAATGTTTTTACCCACGCTTGAGTAAAACTTGCAAGGACAACTTGGCCTGCTCCTACGAACTATGTTCCAGTTCGAGAGATTTAGCTAGTGTCTGAGCTCTATCAGAAAAATTGATGTTTCTCTCAAGCTCAACCTTCCTATATTTGACTTCAATACTAGTGCATAAAAGTATTTAAAGTCCATTGTAAAATCTCTTCATTAAGGGCGAAGGTTGGGGAAAGAGGTTGGGGGATGCATTTGAGTTAGGGTCCCAGTCCCCGGTAACCTGGTAAACAATTATATAATAGATTGTGGCTAAAAGCTCGAAATATATGTACAGTATATATATATATATATATATCATATATATATAATAATATATATATATATATAAATATAATAATCACATATATCATATATATAATATATATATATATATATATATATATCATATATATTATATATCTATATATATTAATATAGTATTCACTCCAAACCATAGCCATCCGCATCGCGGATGCCGAAAAAAGACATCTGCTGCATCACTGAGATTTGTAATGTAAGGTAGATTTTACTTCCTGTCAGTGGAACAGGTCTAGAGAAGGGTTCCGAGTTTACGGACCTGGGCTATGAAGATCACCTGCCGGGCCGGTCAGCCTATCGCAAATGCAAGGTATTTTTTTATTTCATATAAATCAAAAGCACGTCACTTAATTTATCTTATTTACCTCTTAGTTATATATCACATTTTAGCAGCTCTGACAGTTCAAAACCTGGTCCGCTCACGCATGCTAGTCGTGTGCCTTAACCGACGGTAGACTGCGAAACGCTAAATCAGTCCTAAATAATCCGCCTTTCAACAACTACATATCTTCATACTAAACACATACAATTATACATCAATCAGTATAGATTATATAATATTAATAGCATACTATAATAACGATTACATACATACATGACCATACATACATACTACTACTCATCCTATTAGTATGAGTTTACATGGACCAATTATGGGTTTAAAAAAGTTTAATCTATAAGTATCACACGAATATAAATATCTGAACTAATATAGGATTACCCTTGTATTAGACACACGAATCCACCAATTGGTAAAGCCTAAGGTAAAATATATAATAAACACTTACTTATGACTAACCTTATATCTATATTACTGATGGCATGCAACTGTCCATCAATTCCTTACACCTAAATTATACCCTAGAGCTATATAAATTTCTTTTGACTCACTGTACCTAAGTAGAGAGTCTAATATAAAATAGACACTACCTATATATCTATAATTTATATTATCTAAACATATAAGGAATGATCTTCAACCTCATACAGATTCAAATGAGTCATAGATAAATATTGTCAGTTATGGTTAAATAAGTAAGTTCTATAGAGATCTAGAATCAATGAAGTATTCATACTATATGTGAGAGTAAAAGGCCAGAGAAACTAACACTGCGAGGCCTTCCGCAGATTTTGAATCCCGCGTCCGGTTCGCTGTACTGAGGCACATATATATCCTTCGCTATTGACGCCCTCACCTGCGATATGAGTACTATCCCCCAACAATACAAGTGATATCCTCTATTTCATCATGAAACTATTAGTAAAGAGGAGTAACTGCGCATATAAGCGGTACTATGCGATCTAAACGCTGGACACGCCATGGAGTGATTCACCTCCTTGCAGATTTTAAGTGGACAAACAGAGAAGCTAGTATTCGTCAATTTAATGAGAAAACTAGTTCAAATAAAATACCCAGCACACTTCATTCTGGTTTGGTTATATTTATCTAACTATGCGACTTTGAGGCTATTAGATGTCTATACAGAGAGTAGCAATTTGGATTCAATTCTCGAACTGCAGTGCCTATTTTTGACAAGAGCTGCCGAATCGGTTCAAATCCTCACGTTATGAAATTGGAGATATAACTTCCTTTGCATTACCCACTAAAAACTAGTTTTTAGTTTTATCTTGTTCTGATCTAACTAATATTACAGTTATATCACTAATTTGCTAATTATTATTACGTATCTCACTGATTATTTAAGAGTATCCCATCACAACCACTCATATACAATCATTTACTAATAGCTTATTTTTCGCTAAATATACATAGTACTACCAATAACTTGGGTGCTGAAAAGCCCACAACACCTCATTATTACGACTTATAATACTAAGTGAAACTCCTCCATTGCCGCAAAAAGAATCTTTATTCACAAAATTCTACATCACTAACAACATCCAAAAACATATTATATTTATTCTGAAAAAAACATTTCCTAACCCCTATTTCATATTAATACACTACATATAATATTAAGCCCTACTCCCCATATATCCTTGACCTATGCACCTAGCCTAAGGTAAAACAGGCCTAGAGAGAGAAATCTAGCTTTTGACTACTACTTTGATCACTTTTATTCACAACAACTTCAACATCACGAGATATATTCATTTCCGCTATATTTCAATATTATATTTATCACTCTACCTATATAATTTCTCTTCACATATGACACTTTAATTCGAAATAGTCCACATTATGCGATATATGCACACTCTGGCAGCCAGTTGGTTTTAATTCGCAAATGCTACTGCACAATCACATTTGAACATCAACATTTGTAGAATTCAATATCTCTATCTATCCTATCCACGATATCACTCATCTGGCACCTGAATATAACCTACTCTCAATCGTTTCTTTTTATCTTGTTGAAAAAGTCCCTATCTAGGTATCGTATCATAAGAGTCTCCAATTAGCCATGTATCAGCCTTCCCTTTTAGAAAACTCAACATTACCATTTGGCACTTTCTTAGTTTACTTGGCGCATTGTGCTTACATGTTCTCGCCACGGTCTGTACAAGTCCGACACCTCGTTACTCCTTGATTAGAGCTCTGCGCCGTGCACGGTCACTGACTGGGCAGGTAGAGAAATCTTGAGATAAATCCACTACAATACAATCTAAAAAATATAAATAAATACTAGATAATATATAAAATCAAAAGCCATCTCTTCTAATATATCTCATTGTTTGTAAATATACGATCAATGCCACGCCGAGATTTCAATCGTGTTCAAAAACTTTAGCTCTCTATATTCCCTCATCGAGTGCACATAACCTGCCCGCACGGTGCGGATAGCTCATACTTTTAATTAGCTCGGACACACTTGAACTTATCAGCATATTATATGTTAGCACACACTCATACCCAACCCATGCCTGCTCATTTTTGCAGAGAATCGCTCAAGTTGTCATCCAATTATAATCAAGGTGTTCTTTACATCTTATGAGAACTATGTCTCGCTCCCCCCTGCCTTCTCTTGCTTCAGAGCAACACTAATTGAGATGAGGTTGCAGACACTAGTGAGCTCACAAGCGAGTATCATTGAAATATCTTAAACGTGACCAACACTTTCATCGAGTCCTTCGCAATCTTCCGAGTGCCATGCCATGGCTCTATATACACGATCAATGTATGAGAGTTTAAATCTTTTCTCAAACTGATCTCATCAAAATAATCACGTTTCACTTTATTACAGTCTTTGTTATTTAAACTCCTTCAACAGAGCGAACAAGAAACCTACATGCAGAAATTCTGATAGGGCAGCAGGAATATTATTTTTAAGTCTGATACAAAATAAAGCTCTTCTCTCAACCCATATGACTCTTGCAACAAATCAAATCTGAAGAAATCAGATCATCTTTCAAATTATTTGTACAACAAATTTTTCCTACTATACACAAGCTAGTATCTTTACTACGAAAATGTAGTCAACTAAAACACAATGAAATCTTAATCAATTGTCAATACCAGATAGAGTCAAGATACATTACTTTATTAAATTATTATTATATTAATCAATATTTACTATTATATACCTATTGTATACCTAACTAAATTTAATTATACCAAACTAAGTTTATAAAGTAATTTAATAGAAGCCCATCTAAAAGATATTCTTCTTTCAATATCTTTAAATACTATATACGGATGTGGACATGATATTCTTTCAAACATTTCTTAGTAATAGCTTATAGCCTAGGCCAGGGATAAGTATAATATATTTAATCAATTATATAATTTTATTTTATTATTATTTTATATTTATAAGGCCTAGGCCTAATCATTAACAGTAGTATATTCAATCTTTATATACCAATTAATTTTCACTAAATCATAGCAATTTACTAAATTATCACTAATAAAGGCCTATAGATATCAATAAATTCAAATATAATACTTAAACACAATAGCTTTAATATAGTATTATATATGAGCCCAGTGTAGTTATTCTATGTAGTCCGCCGGCAACTAAAACTACTTAGGGTAGTGCGCTAGAAGTCTATTATAATCTGCGGGTGCCTATATACTGATCGCATTCATACCTAACGATAATAGTCTTCTCAGTTCAAGATAAATTAATATTGATGGTCGAAAATAGAATTAAAACAAAATATTTATTAAAAATCGTAACTAAATAGCATTGTTCTAAATGGAGATCTACTAATGACTTTAGACATCTTAGATAACAAACTATCCATACTATATATAATATATATCAATATATATAATATATAATATATATATACTTATATATATTAATAATATATGACTATATATATATAATTATATAATTAAATCATATATATATATATATTAATTATATATATATGATAATATTATATATATATATATTATATATATTAATATAAAAATATATATAATATAATATAGTATTATAATATAATAATAATATATATATTATATATAATATATATATATTAATATATCTATATATATAATATATATATCTATATATAATAAATATATATTAATAATATATATATATATATATATATATATATATTTATTTAATATGTTTTGCCTATATATTATATATATATAGCTGAAAATTAATATTCTTGAATGAGTATACTAATATGGGAGTGAGCCTTATGAACCTATAATAAAGTTTAGAAAACACAAACTGGTAATATATATAGCCTATTATAGATAATAATCTTTATTTATTTCCTACTACTGTGGTTACTGTAATCCGACGTTAACATATATATATATCATATATTTTAATAGTATTATAATTAGAAGAATTAAGTATATATTATCACCAGACACTCTATACCAAATGAAGACTTACTAGCGATTCATTAACTGTAACCTTCATCTACCAAATAAATATATATATAAGTAAAGTATATATTGATAGTAACAAATTTATATTTTTATTTTTATATTATTGCTTTATTTTTAGTTTTTTTTTTTTTTTTGACAAAAATTTAAAAAATTCAACAAAAATAGAGAAACAATTGAGATGGAAAATTATCTAGCTGAAAAATAATATTGTAAGATATAATGTAATTAATTTAAAAACAACTCAGACTCAGAGCTTTAGAGTATGAGTGCGAGTGGAATCTCTAGTGCCAACCGAAGAGCATGGAGGGATGTCGTAACTTTTCACATTACCATTACTAATCTATGATTTTGACTATATAAGATTGCTTATTGCCTATGCATTATAACAACTACGTAACCACAATAATGAAGGATACCCTTTTATAGAACTATCTCATTAGAAAAGTCATAACCACTTAGACTGAGAGCTATGTTACATAATGTCACATATTATATGAATAATCTATAGTCTTTGGTGCATTCTCAATGCTTAACTATATTCAGAGAGTACAATATGCGTTGCTACAGACTAGTTATATGCTAGAATTTATCTTATTAATGAGGAGATCACTAAGATAGGTTATCCTAATACTCAGATCTCAAAAGACTATATTCTCTAATTAACTATGAGCTAATATAATATACTAGCTTATTTATCAATAACTTATATTCACTTATAATCAATTAACACATTACAGTAAATAAAGTGCGGATTCTATCCATGTATTGCTTTCTAAATAATATCAAACTGTTTTAAAGCTAATATTATATAGTGCATCTTTCGATTCACTGTATTAATACACAATACTAACAATACTCAATCAGGAATAATATTTATTTCAGCACTAATTTAATATATTATATATATATATTATATATATAGTATATATATATTATTATATAATATTATAATATAAGAGGCGACTCCCACACTCGTGCTTAGCACGAAGTATTATTTATAAGATTAGTACATGAGATTAGTCTTTTAAAAATGTTTGCAGTTTGATAAAATTCTCTCATTTTTTTTGAGTATGAATAGGTCATTATATTATGTAATAGAAAATACATTATCATTATCGTAAATAAAATGATAAGATAATTATGTAAAGGTATATAAGTATTAATACAAAAAATTGTAAAGCAATTACCAATTCAGCACCATTGAATAATCCACTATTTTTTATTAAATCATTATGAATATATGATAACGTGACTCGTTACTATCTATACCAAAAATGCTAGAGCGTACAAATATTCAAGACGATATATATGCAAATACATAATTCTGTTACTCTAGTAAATTTATAATCTTTATTTTAACAGTATGTTTATTTTACCTGTCTAAAGAATCAAATAAAACATTCGAGTTTATAATTTAAAAAATAAAATAAAAATAAAATGAAATAAAACATTTACTTGTTCTTATGCACATTTCGGATTCCTCATCCGGTAAAAATAATTTCTATTATCATAATATATTAAATCTATATACCTATATCTGAATATTTAGTAAAGGAAAACTAAGATATACTCATAAAAACACCAATTATACTTTGGCATATAAATAGGAGAACAGTAGGCAGGTAATGGATAGAATTTCAATCTAATTAATTTTTTATAAATATATTTTTGTTAATTTAAATATTAATACTATAAATAAATTATATAAATATAATATAAATGAATTAATGAACTAGATGACTAGAAATATTATATAAATAATATAATATGATTGCTTATATTTATTATCACTTTTATTTTATTTTATGCTAGAGTTTATGATAATATAACTATTAGCTACCTGCTACTCACGTAAGATAATGTCACTTTATTAAAAAAGAAACTTTGCCTCCAAGCCCCGTGTCCTGCATTTAATTATTTCACGTAGACAAAATAAATTATGATTTATTACTGATTTATCGCTGTTGTTATAAACGATTGTTAAAGCGCACTTTTTTAAAAGACTTTGTAAATATGGAGTATTCTATGATGAGATTTATTATATCATATATTATCGATGAACTAAAGAAATAGAGGAGTAAAGTATGTTATATCTAACTAGTTGTTATCTAATATATTTTAATATAATTCGAAATATTTAAAAGGTTTATTATTGTCCTGTCCATTTCTCACCATTTGAAAATTGATAAGTTTACACAGAAAAGGTTTATTATTATAATAAAAGATTCAAATTACTACCAGGATTATTTTCGTGAAACAAATATAGTAAATATTTGTATAACTCTCTCTCATCTCAATCTCGTCTGCGTCTCTCTCCTCAAATTTCTTATCACACATAAAATCAATGAGAAATGATCATATATCCTCTCTCTCTCTCCATTCTAACAGTCATGTCCAGTCTCGATCCTACTCACAGTTTGGAGTAGTATCAACTATCTCGGTCGTACTTACTACATCCCAAATCTATGATATCATTTTTGAGTAGACTACTTATATAATACACAAATAACCGCTATTCTCAGTCACTACAGCCGTAGTATAACTTATATAAAATAGTTGAGTAATTAGCCTATATATAAGAATACTCGGTATATTTGTAAATAAATATGATATTTCTATTACCAAAGGTAATAATTTCATTATTAAGTACCTATATAACTATTCATATAATATATTATGAGATAAAGAGTAATACAAATGTCCTAAGTAGTAACTATACTATAATATAGTATTCAGAGATTTAACAAACTAATAATTTGGTATTATATATAATATAATAACACTATAGATTAATCTATATCAAAATAATATACGTACTATTATTAATATAGTATATAATATATATAATATATATATTATAATATATATATCTATTATGCTATATATCTGAGCATATCAGCCATATATATAACCTATATGAGTATATACTTATATATAATAAATAGATTAAATAAGTTTTTTTATTATACTTTAATTTTTGTTTAAAGAGAATTGGATGTCTTAGCCAAATCGAAGAGGATGGCATTAAGTGTGGCACATAAATCCTCAAATAATAAGAGAAAAACATACAGAATAAGCTATGTTCTCTTTTACGTCATACAACCAGTGTTTTGAAAGCAATTATATATTATGGCGTTCCTTGGAGGACACAAGATGTCAAAAGTCCACCACCAGTCAATGAATCTATATTGTAAAAATAATGTTTCGCAAGAGAATAATGATCTTAATGTAAATCTTAGCGAAAATGTTAATAAATTAAAAACATCATTTTAATGTTATAAATAGAATGTTGAACTATTATTAAGCATAACTTGCTTTACTTTTTTTTTAGAGGAGGCCCGGCCTCCTGTGGTTCCCGTAAAGCCGCGCTGATATATTATTATATATTATAGATATATATATATATATATATTATATATATATATATAAGTAGAGAGATCTACTGTTGATACCAACTGAAAGATTATATACCTATAATATATATAGAGATATTTAGTATTTCATAAATAAATAAACAATATATAATATTCCTTAATATAATGAAGTATAATTATTTCACCATGGTACATAGTGGATATATAGTTCATATATAAACTATATATTTATATTATTATACAAAACTAAGGATAGACAAAGTATATAAAATAAATATATATATACGCAATACTTAATTATAAGTATAATGGTTCGTGAAAATACAATAACATCTTACTTACATAAAGTAATATATAGTTATATAATGACCCAACTATATATATATATATAGCCAGCATAATATATCGATTATAATAGTTATCATATATAAATATTATATATATATATATACAGTTATATATAGTATATAAATAGCTTAAATAAGTTTCTGGTAATATATCACTATTTATCATATATATGAATAAAAGTTTCTATATAACTATACTATATATATTATTGTACCTATAATATATGATACATATATATTATATATAGAAAATAAAAATGTATTCTACCACTCCAATCTATTAGATTAATCATAATGTATTGAAGTACCAGTAGGAGTAAATAAAAAAGCACGTATCATACAATACAGTACGTACAAACATGTATATATACTAGTAATACAATACAAAATTATCTACTATTAATCACGAAGATAACGTTCAAAGAACAACTATATATATCATAATAATATATAGTTGATAGGTCCTTTAATATCTAATTAAATATAATTTATACATATATATAGTTTAAATAATAATATTTGACATTAATTGTATATATCTATATATTTGTATATATTATCCTCTGGTAGGCAAAGGCCAAAGGAGCCTGCCTAATTTCATCAGAGTTGAGAGGAGTTTCCTAGGTGGATCCAATTTAAAAGCCGACATGACACTATAAACGGCGTTTGAAAGTGTGTAAACGTCATATCAATAGAATAAGTTGCGGAAGGTAGGTATATGAGATCTGCGAATCCCAAGAGTTGTAAAATACACAATTATAGGGTATATCTAGACTGTGTTAAACATGTACCGGAAATGCATGTAAGAATGAGCGTAGCGATCAAGTCTAGAGTCAGAAAATTGAAATAGAGATGGGATGAGATAGTGTAGAAAGGCGTGTTGCACGAAGCTTTCTTCTCAATGAAGGAAGTATGCGATTGAAGAGATCAGTAGAGCAGTGTCAGTTGCCATAGCGAAAAAAACAAATAGTGGCCCAGCAATTCAACGGATATAAAGAAACTGGAGAGAGTTAGTGACAAAATGAGAATTAATAATAAGGAAAGCCTTAGGCTCCACCTTTTCGAGTGGAACCCACCACAAATGTGTGAGGAATATTCCATATACTTAAATGAGTCAAAGGAGATTTTACTCTCCATCAGCGGGATTACTCGAAACACTGGACTCTGCGTCTCTGAGTTAACAGTAACCTGTCGCCTTATCCACTAGGCCATCCACGTTCCCAAAAAAGAGCAAGCTACTGAGGCAACCTGAACAAATTCTGAAGGACTGGCATTTCAAAAGCACCGTTCACCAACCAACCATCATAGAGACCCATCATATGGTTAGTTACGTATGAATTAGTAACATGATCCTTCCAATTAAATTCACCAAGAATATTAAGGACAGACGAAGGTTTGAGTCATGTTCTATCGAAAAAAATGTCATAGTTGTGTGGAAGATTATATCGAGTAGAAAGATATAATGAAAGAAAATTGAAGTTGAGTGCAAATAAAAATGAAATAACCATCCTATTTATTTGGCAATGCACATCTAATTTGAAATTCGAGAAAGATCTGATGCTATCTGCTCCAAGCCCGCCTTCCTAGCTTGAACTAATTGTTGTTCGTATATATATATATATATATATATATATATATAATATTATAAAAGGATAAATAAAAATTATAATATTAATATGTATACTTAATCAATAATATCAACTAATATTTCATTATTTTGGGAGGAAAACAATAAAATCTTAATAATAGAAATTAATAAAATATTATAAGAGTGAGTTTAGAATGAAAACCTACATAAGATAAAAAAATAAGGGGATGGTTTGTATATGTAATAGATATAATATAGTTAAATTATGAATTAATAGCTATATGAGCGAATACCAACATATAAATATATTATGTTTCCGTAATTTATTATTAAATTATATATAGGAGAGATGAGCCGGAGAGAAACATAGATTTTGAGCAAAATCACTCTCTTTGTATTATATTAAATTAGTAGCAATGCCTTAGTTGAGGTTTATAAATATTCTGTATACGGTATCTATGTATTACATAATATTTGTGAAAGTCTAAGTCTCTCAACAAATAAGTAAGAATAAGGGAGTATACAAACGTGGAGAGCCACATATATTCTGAATTTAGACAAAATTTTTGAGTAAGACTTAAAAAGTTTAAAAGATCGATTTAAGAAGTTAATATATAAATATATATACAATTAATATAAATAAGTAATTTTATTTTTAGAACAATATTTATATATATATATATATATATATATATAGAATATCATCTTAACCAAACTTAATTTTAGGTGATAATATTAATATAATTATTATCATATAATGACTTTTCATAAGAAGCTTATTAGGAATTAAAATGTTTTGAAACTTTCTCCTGTTAGGAATAGATTAAATACAGCTACTACATTATTTATAAAGTAGAATGTATGAATTGAATAATTAATTTAAAATAAGAAATAAATGTTAAAAAAAAATCTGTTTTATACTTATGTTAACGCACAAAGTATGGTCTCCCTACTCTTATAAATTTGAAAGAATAAATTTAGGAAATCGAATCTCTCTCGTTGCATCCTGTGGCATAATTTCAGAGATTTTTATAGAATCTGAGAAAACTTGCGAAAGGAAAACGCAATTATTATTCTAAGTAATAATACTAAATAAAATTATTGTGAAAAAAAAACTTATTACACATATAATATATATATATATATATATATATATAATTAAATATAAAAGTAAGAATCTTAAGTAAGTTAAGGTACTTTAAAGAGTAATATATAAAGCAATATATAATTAGCAAAAACGAAGTCTTATAACGTATGAGAGAGAGAGAAAAATTTATAATTACGAAAGGGAGACTCAAAGTATATAATATATTTTGCTCACACATTTATAAAATTATGACTAAAACTAAACTTAACCGGTGTGTTCCATGCTTATATGTATAAAATAATGATTAACATAAACATAAATATCATATTACATATATATTACATTAATAATAATAATAAACTATAATTATTCTAATAATAATAATATATATCAATAATTGATAATAGATAATATAAATTATAAATAATAATTGAAAATATAATAATAATAAAAGAAAAGAATAAAAAAAATAATAAACAATAATTAAGTGTAAATATTAAGAAAATAATATAATATGCAAATAATTAAAAAATAACAATACAATAATCATATTTAATATAATCATATAATTAATATATAATAATAAGTAATAAATAATAATAATAATTAATATATATATATATATATATATGGGCCTATACAGGGGCAGGGGGGGCACCTTGCCCCCCTAATCTTGACGAAAGAAAAAAATGAACCTTAATATAATTTGCCAGAACGGCGTTTTAAGGTTTTATTAGTAGTAAAAACTGAAAATGAACCATTCAGTCCGATAATAATGAATTAGTATTAATGATAATAATAAATATACAATACAATCAGAATAATGAAGATATAATAAATAATAAGCCACTTGTTATTTTTCTATAAGAGATTTTTTAAAAGTAAAGCTCTTCCTAGACAATGTAATTTCAAATAATAATAAATAATCAGAGTTAAACCAAGGTATAGGATGCTGAACAAGAAAGAAGACGAAAGAATTTTACAACAACTAACTTCTATGTAAGAAAGAGACCAGAGAACGGAAAGATAGAAGAAAGAAGAAGAAGAAGACGAAGTAGAGGAACCAACGCAAGAGAGAAGAGAAGAGAGTAAGAAGAAGAATGGTCACAAGGGACAAAGAAGAATATGAAAGCACACAAATATACGTAAAAAAGAAAGAAAGCAAAGAACAGAAAAGAAGAAGAAGAAGAAAAGTAGAAATATTCCTTATTTATATGGTATAATATTATAATATATTAATATTACTAAAATGAGATTTAATATAACAAAATAACTTAATTACTAAATCAGATAATTACATTAATCAATAATAATAAAATAATAATAATATAATAATACAATAATAAAATAAATACGCATAGATTATACGAGCAGCAATTTTTAATTGAGAGAGTAGATGAGGAGGGAGAAGAGCATGAAGAGCAGAAGAGAGAGAAGATAAATTAAAGTTGAGATATGCAGGAGGAGTAGACGAGAGATAGACATGATGAGAGAGAGAGAGAGAGACGAGAGACAGAGAGAGAGTGAAGAGAATCGCCCGCACTCTTGTAGTTAACTGCAATAAAGATCCATCAAACGGAGTTTCAGGAACTTCTATCGCATTTCTTAGAGGTACTGAAGCCAGAACTAGCACACACTTATTATAAATAAATTTTTTTATTTGTTTTCTCATTCATATTATATTTATTATTGTAATTTGCTTTTTTACTATTATTCTTATTTCTCTTGCTTCTACTAGATTTTTGAAATATTTATTTGACGTTCGTAATTTAATGTATTGCGAAGTATATATTTATTCGTCTGTAGAATATATTTGATAAGTTTCATGATAATTGGGAGTGGGTGAGAGGTGAGAATGATATAGATGAATGTATAGTTGTAAACTGTATGTATACTCGAATTGAGAATACAAAATATATAGTATATATATATCTAATATATATAAGTCCTTATTGTTTTATATAGAATAGTGATGCTTGTGAATATATAATATTATAATATATTAAATATATATATCATATACATATATAGATAACGAGTATATGGGGAGAAGGATCAAAAATGTAAATTACAAAAATCAGAGGATGAAGAGATGCTAGTGGGATTAACCTCTCATCTGCAATCTAATTGTACACTTATTCTGTTACTTATCCGCCCTATAATTATCCACACGGAGTGAGGTATTTCTGCTTAAATTTTGACATATATCACATACACATTTATTGCTAGCCTTTTCTTACCTCATACTTCACATAGCAAAATGCAGTCAATGGAAAAATGATCATCGCAAGCAAGCCCCAACTAATCCTCCGTGCCAGAGATAATTCACGGAGAGAGGCTGGCTAAAAGCAGAGATAATATAATCTTGAATAATAATAATTAATGATTTATTTAATATATTTAACTAGTATCAAATTAATTATATTATTAATTTAATTAATTATATTATTTATTATTCTCTGAATAACATCAATATTGGATTATTTTTATTCTTACAAATATATAATAATTAAATTATACTAATAATAATAATAATAATTATAATAATAAATTAATATAAATATATTAAATAATAATAATAATAAATAATATATAATAATACATAAAATAATATAATAATAATGTAATAAAATAATAATAATAATAATAATATATATAATAATAATAATAATAATACACTCCATTTCTCGACATCTCTTGTTGGAGGCCGATGATGATCGGGTTGGAATCGCTAAGGATCTACAGAGTTTACTCTAGTCTAGTGCACAGACTCCCTTCTGCACTTCACTACTTTTGCACCTAATTCCACTTCGGTAAAGATCATCTCTTATTCTCTCTTGTATGGAGGTGTATATTCGATTTTTTTCGATTCAATTAAAACTCAATCATTTTTAATTCTAATTTTCGTGATATTCTTCAAAAGGATTCTGCCAGATATTTCCTTCCCATTCTCAAAATCCAATAAACACATGGCATTTACATTTATTTCATTCTGAAATCCTGCAAAATCTACTCTCCGCTATACCAAAAACTATATTATATTATTTCATCTTCTTTCCGTTCTTTCTCGAACTTAGGTAAGAATATGAATAAGTTTCATTCCTTCTCTTTCATTCCTCTTTGTTCTTCCTACATTTCCACACTTGTTTTACTTCTATTAAAGCTGAACTGCAAATTACTTGAGTCTGCTGACAAAGATAAAGATTGGGTATGATTCCTAATAGCAGTTTGAAATTTTTAGAGGGTTTGCGCATGATTCCCATATAAAGATTTGGGTATTATTTCCCCTTCTATACCTAACACCTCATTCCAACATATTTATGCCTAACATTTTTTTTAATGATGGTATTTGACACTGATGGTAATCCTCTTGTAGTTCTCGAAACTTGTTATTAAGTTTGCTCCTTGTCTAGTTAGAATATTTCGTCTTCTCTTATTAAGATCGAGAGAGATATTTCCTTCCTGCTGGAGACGTGTGCCTATTCAGCCAGTTCTGTAAAAGGGAAAACATCTTAAATTGTCATTTTATCACTGTTCTAACACAGATGCTTAACAATATAGTTGATAATATTGATATTCTTCCTTTATTTTCTTGATTCTTGTTTTCTGCTCTCCGGCATTTCTGTAAACCTTTTGCTGTGGCGTTCAACTCATCGAGATCGTTGGAGAATGTTTGACATAACCACTTTTATTATCTATTTTTCTTCTAAGTTTCCGTTCCGGTCTCTCCAAAGAATTTGTTATTATAGATAGCCATTGTTCATCCTTTAAAATACACTAAATTGCTCTATATAATTAATGTTCAACCTTGCCTCCCCGCACATACAATGAGAGTCCCTGACCCTACGCCATCTTTACTATATTGAGATATAGACTTCTTATTAATTACATCCTCATATTCAACTCATAGTGATAGCTGATTAAAATAATCCTATCTTTTTATCTTTGTTCATTTCATCTCAATAGCATCCTACTCCGCCCCAAGATGATAGTTAGATGACATTGAAACAACTGACCTCGGAGGATCTTTATCGTAGTTTTAAATGAAGCAGAGAAAATAATAGTGTATTGATATCATATCCTTAATAAATATGACTTTAAAAGCTAAAAATCATTTCCAAACTATCTCACCAAGTTATATCTTAATATGGAAATTTCTTGGATATTATATATCATTTCCTGGTGAATCTTCTGAGAGTAGGACCCTAATTGTTTCTTCATACTCAAATCAAAATGCACATCAATGATTTAAAAGTATATTTGAACAATAAAATATTAAATTAGAACAGAAGAAATCTACTCCAGTCGACTTTTCAACATATCCTACCTATATAGGGAACAATGAACATTCAACTTTGAGAATAAGATTTATAAATATAAGGTACAATGATGTTGAACCTAAAAATCATCGTAAATTTATTTCAATAGAATATGTTTTTAACTTATATTTATTTTACAGAAAATTTAAAAGTAAAAAGAAGATAAAAGATAAAATAATATTATAGTCTCAAATAATATATATATATATATAATGCTCATCACACATCTGTTGTGGCTCCAATCATACAATTATTTTGAAAAAAGGTACAGTCTAGTACTAATTTACGCCTCCATTCAACTATTCATAACTCACCACTCCCCTCTCCAATTCAACATTACGGCGCTATTACACAAACAAAAACTAAAACAGTTAACAATTAATCTAGCACTCCCATACAATTCATATACTCTCATTAAGTGAGAATCAATTCATTGATACGTTAGTTAAGAAGCAGTCTTAAAACAAGAGGGACTGCAATATTCAATTTTATTCTTATCTCTCTTACCCTCCATGACTTATTGTCGTCATATGCGTGACCAAACGTTCAACCTTATTGTGGCATCAATTAGAATGTTGAGCGATCTTATGGCCTCTTAATGGTTTCTACGATTAGCTGTCTTTCAATGAGAACTATCACGGTTCCAGTAAGAGATTTCATGATTATGATATTAAGTAAGTTAATAGAGTATTATAGTATAGGTTAGTATCAATCATTTATATATATATTTACTTATTCGTAAATATAATTTAATAATATATTCCTATCACACATAAACCATATTCTCATAATACAATTATCTACAACTAAAGTATGTGGAAAATATCAAACATTGAAACATAATATACACATTGAGTTTATTGAGATCACTCACTTATACATCGACTTATAGTCAATAAAAAAAAAATATTATATATATATTATATATAGTATATACGTGTGCGACAGAGTCGCATGGCCGGCAGTGCCCTGGTCGACCCCACCCGAATTCCTAAGGTAAAAGTTACCTAGAATAGTTCCCACTCTAATATGGGCACTGCCCGTGAGGTGAAATTTTTAACCATAATATATATATATAATGGAAGAAATTCATTAGGCGATAACTACAAGGAAAAAAAGGAAAGTCCTCAGGTCTAGATGGTGTGAGTATGGAAATGTTACATATGGGAGGCAGAGGGGTGGAGGAATTGGCTGTATAGGTTATATAATTTATGGTGGAGGAAGGAAGAGGTTCCACAGGATTGGGAGAATGCATTAACAAAATTCCCTGTATATCAAAGGAAAATACGCTAGAGTGTTGGAATCATAGAGGTATTTGTCTTTTGAGTGTAGTAGAGGAAAGTTGTATGGGAGAATAATAATTGAGAGGGTGAGAGATTTAACAAATTAGTTGAGTAGAAGAACGAGAGGAAGGATTTCACATGGGAAGGGGTTGTGTGGATCAAGTTTTCACAATGAAGATGCTTGTTGGAGAAGGTAAGAAAGGAAAAGGGATAGTTCTGGGTGTTTTAGATCTGGAAGAAGCATATGATAGGAGTGAGAGGGGTGAATTAGGAGGGTGGCTGAGGAACATGGAGTAGGGGTAAATAGGTAAAGGTATGGCCCTTTATAAGAAATAGCAGAACTGGGTGTGAGAAGTATTAGGCAGGGAAGAGTGAGATGTTTAGAGTGGAGAGAGGGTTGAGAGAAAGGATGTGTAATGTCACCGTGGCTTTTCATTTTATTTATGGAGAGTGTCTGCAGAGGAATGATGAGGGAGGGAGAGGGGTGGAATTGATGGATAGGCGTGATAGATGGGAAGTGAACATGTTACTATTTGCGGATGATACTACCGTTGTGGCGAAGGATTTCAGAAGGGTTGTAGTATTTGGTGAGGAGTTGAGAGTGTGTGACTAAGGGTCTTAAGATAAATCGGTAAGAGTAAAGTGTTAGGTTGAGCGAGGAGGAAACAGATAGGGGATGGGGTTTAGAGATTAGTGTTAAAAGAGTGTAGTACTGGAAGAAAGTAAGGGTTCAGATATTTAGGAATGGATTTTGGGACTTTCGGAGGGATAAAGGAAGAGATAGATCATAGAGTAGAGAAGGAATGAAGAGAATTGAGAGATGTTTCGAGGAAATACTGGCAAAGGGGGGGATTTAATCACATAAACTCAAGATAAGTATGTTTGAAAAAATTTGTGTTCCAGCGGTACTATATGGGTGTGGAACATGGGGGTTGAATGCTAGGTTCAAGAGGAAATTGGAAGTGTTTGAGATGAAAGGGCTGAGAAGCGGTTTGTGGGTTAGTAAAAGAGAGAGGATTAGGAATAGGGTAATAAAAGAGAGATGTTATCTGGAAGAATGGTTTGGGCGAAGAGCGGAGTAGGGACATGTTAAGATGGTTTTGACATCTGGAGAGAATGGGAACAGAGGGTGGTAGGAGAGTTTGGGAGGCGGAGAACAATAGGTTAGGGAGTAGAAGGGGGAGACAAACCAGCTGAAATGGATGTATGGACATAAAGAAATGTTGGAGGAAAGGAAGAGGCTGGAAGACAGTTAGGGTGTAGCGAGAGATCGAATGAATGAGGAGGTGGGTGAGGGGCGAGATGAAGGAAATAGGGAAGCTGCACGTACCACTACCCCGATTAAGCGGGAAAAAGTGCTAGTAAAATAATAATAATAAAATAAATATATAATATAATATATATATATAATATATATATATATATATAAATATAATATATTTATATATATATATATATATATAATATAATTATATTTTAATTATAAATTGTAATGAGAGCCATTGTTTAAGGTTGAGCAAACTGAAACGCCACCTCCAAACACTCTTTTAATCTATTAATTAATTGTTTGAGACAGGTGAAGCCTTGTTTCCTCTACGAGACAAATGAAGGAAGATTTTAAAAACCCAATTAAGATAAGATCTTCTCTCTCTCTCTCTCTCTCTCTCTCTCCTCTCTCTCTCTCTCTCTCTCTCTCATCTCTCTCTCTCTCCTCTTCTCCTCTCCTCTCTCTCTTCTCTTCTCTCTCCTCTCACTCTCTCTCTCTCCGTCTCTCGTAATTTAGAATAACTACTTTTCAAATTTAAGGATTAATTCAATGTACCAGATCATTGGTATTTAGGATACTTTATTTCTACTGATATATATATATATATATATATATAATATATTATATAATATATATATCTATATAAAATATATTATATATATATATATAGTATATATATATAATCTATATAATGATTAATTTTTGAAATAAAAAAAATTTGAAATATAATGATAATATTTTAAAAATTTTTATCCACTTGATAATGCCCGAAGTGAGAGAGCGAAATATTGCATTGGCTTTGGTACCATTTTAAGAAGTAGATAAAGAAGTAGATAAAGAAGAACTTTGGCAAGTTGATCCTTCATACTGTTACCAAAGGAGAAGAAATCATATAAGATACAGTAGTTGGGAGGTTTACGACAGTTAGAGATTGTGTTTGCATTTAGTAGAGTAGGTATACATGATTACTTTGTATATATTCTAATTTAATGGTTAAGGAGTATTAGTATATTCTCTTTTTAATGGTATTGTTTAGATGCCCATGGCCTAGAGATCCCATCTTTAGGACAGCTATCTTCATTTAAAGTAACATTAAAGTTTAACTATATAATTAAGCTAATTATACTAGTATTATCTATGCATCACATATAAAATTTAACTATCCCAGAAATTTGTTGATGTTAAAGTAGTTGGAGTAATAGTGTCCACTTATGGAATATTAAATTTGTGTATTTATAGGCATCATTTTAGACTGATTGTTCGTAAACTATAACTATTCTTTTTTGACTGAAAACTTTTCCACGAACTGATAATACTTGTGGGCATATTAAAACTTATCTTCTCATATTCTAGGAGTAATTTAGGTATTAAACTAGCTTATCATTATAAAATATTTGATAATGAATCATTATCAATCTATTATTATTTTATTCTTAAATACTTAGAATATACCGACTAATATGGAGAAACATTCCTGATCACATTTTTCTGCATGTTTCTCCTACATCAAGTGTGAAACCTTCAGAATCTTTTATATACTAATTAGTATTAGTTATATTATAATTTATTATTTTATATATTTATTATATTATATATAATTTATATATATATAGGATATATTAGAGTAATATAATTTATATTTATATATACTTGGTATATATATTATATATATATATATATCTATAGTTATATTATATATTTTTATAATTTATATATTTATACTATATATTAGTATATATATATATATAGGTTTATATTATAGTTATTATTTATTTATATATATTATATATATTATATATATAATGTATATATAGTATAATTACTTATTATATTACTATTATATATTATTTATATAATATATATCTATATATTTATATATATATAGTATTATATATATAGGGAGTTAACATTTTGATAATATAGTTAATATTATATATAGTATATATTATTATTATATATATAATATTTCTATAATTTATTTTATATATATAAGGGATGGGAGTCGAGAAAAAATAACTCGACTCTCCGACTTCCGACTCCGAGATGTCGATTTACAATCAACCCGTTTTACCGACTCGCCAGACGATTTTTAGAAACAATACCTGACTACAGACTCCCAATGGAAATGGAATCTTGAATTTTTCCAAATTATGACTTTTTATTCAGTCTTTATAATTGCTAAATAAACATTGAAAAAAAGAATTATGACTAATAAATTTTAATAATTTCTAATAAAAGATTTAGCACTTTTTAACATAAATAAGCACTTCTATACTTCGAGTAGGCCTTATGTACGCACACGTAAACTTGTTGACAAAAAAAAATTTACAATTATTTCAATTATTAATTTATTATGACAATTAATAATCAATAAAATAGAGGTAATAATAATATAATCAAAAATAATAATGATTATATAATAATAATTATTTATAATAGATTTTAATAATATTTATATATAATATTAAATAATATAATTTAATATAATAATTAATTTATAATATAATAATAATATAAATACTATAATATAATTTAATTTAATTATTTTATTATTAGTTATTTTATTATTAAATTATTATTTATATTTTATTATTATTTTTATTGTTTATTATTATTATTATTTATGATTAGTTTATTATATTATTATTATTATGTGATTATTTATTCAGATATTTAATTATTATTATTGGAGTTATATTAAGGATTGTCAATGTAATAGATAATAATAATATAATAATACTATAGTAATTATAATAATTTATAATTATTATTATTATTATTATGTTATTATTATTATTATTTAATTTTTAGTGAGGGTTGATGCATGACTGCTTCGGGAGGCTGATATTAATTATATATCTATATATTTATCTTAGTTTTCCATATATATTAGTAGGTGATTATATTTATATGGTTTTTTTATAGGAGAGATATAATATCCATCGTTCTTTATATTGTTATATAGATACATTTTTATATATATTACTATATATATAATTATAATATATATATAGTAAGTATTTATATACATTATATATATAGATTTATTATATATATATATATGAAGTCATACACTGATATATTATGTTATTACTACTACAGTATAATCTTATTATTTATAAGTACGTATATATATATATATGTACTTATAATTATATATTATTATAGTATATTATAGTATTTTTTTATGATATTATAAATATATTTAGTACTATATAGTATTCTGTCTAAACTGGGGAAAAACCTGAGTAAATTTAATGTTTAGGCTTTTTCTATTTTTTTTGTTTTTTGTCAAGTCATGAAAAATCAAAAATTTCCCAAGATTAATTCAAAATTTTAAACGTAGCTTTTGTTTCTTTTCGTCAAATTTGAATACCTTCTTAAAGTCCTATAAATATAAAGAACTCATTTAAAATGTGAAATAATATTTTTAGTAATTTTTTTTTTTGAAAATGCTAGAAATGACGTGGGGAAGAGCAACTGGTAGGGTGCGTTCTCGATTAAAAAGGTTGTAATTTAAATTGTTTTATTTCTCTGGAGTTACGTTGAACTTTAAAACACGAATTATGTCTACGACTAACATTATTAATGACAAGTATATTCTAAGAATTCTAAAAAAAGATAATCTTCTTGCTTTAATTAATTTGAAAAATAATCAAGAAAAAGGGGTCTTAAAACTTTACTAGCATTACTTGAGCATCATTATTTTTGGGGCTAAAATCTACACAATATATGTCCTTTTTAATTTGAGAACTGGATGTTATTTGTACTTCCAAGTATGCAATTACATATTTAAGATGTATCTTGCGTATTTTGATAGCTTTATCGTGGGTGTTGTAAGACTATGGATAAGTTGTAGTTATTATTCAATTTATTAATGATATATATCTTTATCTATCTATATATCATATTTAGTTAGTTGTTGTTATTAATATATTATTTTTATAAGTATATATATAATATTATATAATTATTATATATAATATTATCTTACTAAGTTATTACAAAAACTTTATATAAACTTAAAAAATATGTGCGTTGTATTATTATTATTTGGTTTTAACAAAATTCCACTTATTAAATCATACGCTGATTCGAAATATGTATTTGGTTTTTCTTGTAAGTATCGTAGTTCTCGAGATATTTGCGTACTATAATGTAGCTTCCTGATTGGCCTATTTTTTTGAGGGGGGTAGCATAATTTCAAAATATAATATAATATACTTAATGGTGGAATAGTAATATCATACTAAGTATGTATACTTCATATTGTTGATATATAAAAGGGAAAAATATATATATAAGATTTCTAACAAAAAAAAAATTATTTATATTTTCATGATTTATGTTCCAGTTTTACTCCAAAAGTGAAACCACTTAATAACTAAACATAATTTTATCAACTCAAAATACATTACATACATGAAGAATTTGTAGGAGTGCATTTTATTACTGCTGTTACATTTGATGGTCTTGTTCATAGATCAAGAAATTGGAAGAAATTGCAGTTACCTTCAATTTTTTTTGCAATTCTTTTCAATAAAAATTAACATTTTTTTTAATTTGGGGAATTAAGAAAGAGCAAAATTGTTGTAGATTCTATTGGATTAATTTTTGAAATAATTTACCAATATTAGTCCCTTTATCTACAATTTAAAAAGGCCTTGTCCCCATATTTCACTAGTTGTTGTCATAATGAGACTTTAATATAGCACATATTTTAATCAACATTGCAAATCTTTTCAAGACAATTAAATTATATCATCAAAGGTCTCATTACTGAATTTATTTCTCTCCTACAAGGTATAAGTTATTTATTATGCTTGTTTTTGGTACTTTATAAAAGAAATACTCGCTCTATATTGAGGGTCATAATTCTTGATAACAAATTTCTGTTTAAGACTCTAGCAATCTTGAATCCGCTGTATGTTTGAAATTTTTTACTGGGGTACTGGGAAACAAAATAAATTTTTTTGTACAACCTACTCATTCACAAATGAAATAGAAATTCTTAATAAAAGAAGACCAGGAAATTTGTGCTAACATCTTTAGCATAATTAAGTTTATTAGGTTTAGGTTAGGTAGTGTAATTGTTTTACGGTTAGGTTAAGTTAGTTAGTGTATGGTTTTGAGGTCTGGTCTAGTGAAAAACAATTCATTTCGGACCCTAAACAACTCTATTATGGGTTCATAGAGCGCTACACCTTGACGAAATTTTTTTTGATGCCAACTCCAGTATCTGTGGTGGGCGTTTAAGTAACTTGTATACCAAACATTTTATTATTATTTATTTTATGTAGGGATGGTAGATTTTTAATAATAGTATATATATAATTTATAAAGGTAGTATCTATTTTTTTATGCTAATTATTAATCTTAATATATATATATTATTCTAGCTTCTTAATTTTATACGTATGGTTGAGAGAGAGAGAGAGAGAGAGCAGAGTAGCGAAAAAAGCTTTTTTGCCAGTGGAGTCGCGCTCTCAACTGAATATGGATATATTATATATTTTTATATATTATATATATATTATATTTTTGTGTATCATAGGAGTAGTGGTTGTCATTGTTCTATATTTTGTTTATAGCTTCATTTTTATAGTTTGTGTTTATATATATAGTATTATTTTATATTACTATAGGTTAAATTATTATTGATTGTTTTCTATTTATTTCAAATTGCTTTCAACATGTATCTTGTAAAATCTATTATCAGAATGCTACAGTAAAACGTTGTAATACTTTTTGGAATTGCGTAACGAGTTTAGTCCCTGGAATTATACCTTAAAAAAAAAGGAAACAAAAAGAAGCGGATTTGTTAAAAATTTGAGTTGAATACAGGAATGTACGAAGAGTATTTTACCTTATTTAATGTTAACGATTAAGTGACCTTTACGTTGCCTGCTTGGCGGGTAAGGAATGAAGGAGGGGGGTGTTATTAACCCAACTACAAGATACCCAAGGGTTACCGCCCCAATGGCAAGGAGTCGGGGTCTCTCGGCTTACCAGTGGACGACGGGGGGGTAGGATAGGGTGTCCCGCACCTCCGGGGAGGGTCTCCAGACCCCGCTCTTTGGTATTTGGGTGTCCGGGCGGTTCCCCGCCCTCCCCTTTAGGGGGGTGGTTGGCCAGGAAAACAGGTCCTCCTCCCTTATGTTCTCCCATCGTACTCGAGCCCCTAAGTGTGTGCTGCGTATTTATACGTTATATTATTAAAAATATTTATATATTGGGATGTTATATTATTTTATATTTTAGTATATATTTTATTTTAAGTTACTATGGGTACTAGTTGTATCGAGTATAGCATACTAGCAATTAATTTTTGCACGAGAAAGAGTTTTTGCTATTAAAACCCCGTTAAAGACCCCGTTAACAATTTATTCGTTAGATGCTTTTTTCGCGCTTATAGATCAGTAATTTGTTTTTGTAGATTTGTGCCTATTTTTTTTGATTATTATTTAGCATTGTTGTTTTAATACGAACATATTAATTGTTATTGTTACTTAGCGTCAGGGGTTTATACCATTGACCAGTTATACTTGTTCCAGGCTATACGCTTTTTACGCTGATATTCCGATTATGGTCATTGCTTTTTTTAACTGGGCATGTATTTAATAGTTTTTAAGATACTATAGACGCGACAATTGGAACGCTGTCTCTGAATTATTTATATCTTTTAGTTATTATTTATTTTTTTATATTTATGTAGAATTGCTTAGTAATTTATTTATTACATATATTGATTACCAGAATACTGTGAGTGCTAGGTTAATATATTATATTATATATATTTTATATACCTTATTAAGGTAATTATATAATTATTATTTATTACTAATGGTTTAGATATAGGTATTATATACGAAATTTTATATACATTATGTTTGTACGTCTGAGTATACACTTGCATGATGTCAATAATTAACGGTCTAGAGGTGCCTTTCACAACTGACAACCCCTGCCAAACAGGTAAAATAATAATTTGTTTTACCTAAGAATGTATTAATATTCTATATTTTTATCAACTGATGTAAATTATCTATAATTGAAATTATCTTTACGCAGCCACTTTATCTGTTGTTGTGGGTAGATTAGATATATTGTAGCGTGTTATCTACTATACACCAAAAAACTTAAATAGTAAATTGAGGTGCAGCTGGCATTAGGTACTGGAAATATTTTAGGAAGCTATGCTTGACAATAACCACAACTTGAGCGCCAGCACAGTTTGTTGTACCTGCCAATAAGAATGTATCTAATTGTTATTAGTTTCCTATTTCGAATCCTATCACAGTAAACTTATGTAAGCTCTTTTATCATTTTTTGGCTTTTGTAAAAAGATGGTTGGTACTTTTTGGGTACACGCGGGCGCTACGACGGACAGGAGCAGCCGGCGACTCAAAAAAATAATTTTCGAAATGAATAAAAAAAAAAAAAAACTCAAAAACTATCAATAGTTCTTACATTTGCGAGAATAGCGATATAACAATTTTTGGAATATGACAGTAAGAATTTAATAGTAGGAAAATGTAAAAAAAGTAAAAAATTATGTAATAATTATTTGGAATATGAAGTGAGAAAGCCTATTAAAGGGGCCTTTTTATAGCGTTTACTCGTTAATAATAAATAGACGTTTCTGTATATCTGTTTTTGTTATTATTTAATTAAAGATAAAGGGTTATTTACGCGCACCCGATAAGCAGGAGTCGGAGGTCTCTTGGCTTTGTCCGGAATTACAGGGTAGGACTTCCCCCCCCTCGGGGAGGGTCTCCGGAACCCACACTCTTTGGTATTTGGGTGTCCGCGGGGGTTCCTCCGCCCTTTCCCCTACGGGGTATGAAAACGTCCCCCCTGTGTTCCCCGGGCTGGCTTCGAGCCCCTAATCTTTGAACGTTTACTTTAACAAATAAATATATATATTTTTTCGTGCTTTTAGAATAGTGGTTAAAAAAAAAAAAGAAAATATAAAAAAAATAAAAAAAATAAAATAAAGTTTAATTGTTCTGATCCTAGGACACATCGTATTTATGTATCATAGATGCCACCTGTGAATTTTTTTTTTTGCTCCGAGCTCCGTTCCGTGGGGCGTTAAGTAACTGTGTCCCAACTATCTTTATTTAATGTTGGTGTGACTCTATATTTTATAATCAGTTATGTACTCTACTGGACTTTAATTACCTTTTCGTACGGATTTATTTTTCCAATAACATCGCTCGCTGTTGATAATCGTTAATGCACTATACACAAGTAGTCAAGTACATTTTATTTTATAACCAGTTTTTATTTGATAACCTGTATTTTATAACCAGTTAAAAATACAACATACTTAATTATTGGCTTACGAGGTAGCAAATTGATTAAGATATATAAAAAAAATGTACGTCATTAATTTAATAAAAATCAATTTAAGTTGGTCCAAATTTTTGATAGATAGTTGAAAAGTTCACTATCAAAATTGTTTTGAGGAGGTTTCGACGAGTCGTTTTTTTTTAACTCGACTCCCGACTCAACTCGGCGGATCTTTTGGGAATCAACTTCCGACTCCACCTGCCTTACCATTCTTACGCTCGAGCTCTCCGATGCTCCGACGACTTCGTATCGCGGCCATCCCTGATAAATTAATGTTATACACTAACAATAAATCCATCATGTGATATATAAAAAATATATAGTATTATATATTGATATTATTATTTATATACTATATTATTGATTTATATCCATAATAGATTAGGTTATTATGTTTGTTATATATTATCATGTTTCTTCTGTTTTCAGAATACAGTGCGTTGTGTTTTTTATACTTTGACCTATAAAAGATGGTCTAGGTTCTAAATGGGATTCAAGGCAGTAATGATGGAATTCTTCTTCAATTTGGGTAGATGGTGTACCGATTTTCCGGGGCGCCGGATTATTCGGTCCGAATTTGACATTTTTTTCCTGGTTCCGGTTCCGGCCGAATTTATTAAAAAATTCCGGCGGAACCGGAATTACTAATTTCTTCTGGGAAAAAATTTGCTGGAAGGGAATTTAATTTTTTTATATAACCGCATAGCCCATTTTTAACAAAAATTATAATGAATTTTTACCACTGTGTAGTATTCATTGACAGTGGTTATCAACATTACCTAAAGCACATATTATTTAACATAAAATTACACATTATGAAAACTATACTAAACCATCTTATTTTGTCATCTGCAAAACATTAAGATTCAAGAATTTACACAGAATTAGAATTAGAAGAAAGACTAATACGATTATAAGAACTTACTGAAACACATACAAGGAATAGCTAGAGGTCAAATACACATTTTAGAATCTCGAAAACCTGTTCGTGATTATCGTGATTCGGTTAAATACTATTAAAAATATATAATTATATTATTAGGGTTATCTTAGATATTATATAATATTATAGGTGATATATATTATTACTATATTATAATTTATATATATAATTAGTCTTAATATATATATATTAGGGGTAGTATATAAATTATATTTAGTAATATTTTGTATATATATATATTCGATATATATATATATATATATATATATATATATAATATATATATATATATATATATATATATACCGGTAATATTATATATTATTATATATATATATATATATATATTTATATATTATAATAAATATATATATATATATATATAGTATATATATATATATATGCAATTTTCTGAAAAATGAGAAACGTACCAAATTAAAATATAGACCATAAATACTTCTTTATTTATATGGATGGTCCACTTATATTATATATATATATATTAATTATATTTATATATATATATCAATATATTATATATTATATATACGTATATTATATAAAGTTAACTTTCTTAACACTTTTGAAAATATTGGCTGAATTGTGGTGAAGAAAAACGTTTCACCAGTATTGGGCGATATTCTTAAACGCTTTCTCAAATATATTCCCTGCTTCTGAAAATGAAATAATTTCTCTGAATATATGGAGGATAACCACTGGAAAGGGATAGTAATTTTGGCCTAGTTGTTCACTTTCCACAATTTAAGAATTCTTCTTTCCAGATTAAGAAATTGATTTTTTGGTAAAAAAAGTAATTCAATTTTCCTTTAAGAATTTCACCTTTGAAGAGCCACTGATTTTTCTTTTTTTTCCTTAATTTCTTGACTCATTCGCATTCATTTTCACTTTCTAAAACTTTAAAAACTAAGTAACTTTGCAGTAATTTCTTTTCTTACTGCTCCTGAGATTTTGAGGTACTTGGCACATCTAAGTTTATTGTAGATAAATGCTCGTTTCTCTGAAAATGACTCATCGCCTAAACCTTCTTCTGTACTGCTACTACTATTATCCCTTTCTACCTTCAATTATTTGCATATTTCTTCAAGCATCCATTTGCTACTCAATTCTTTTAATTTCATTAGAAAATAAAGTTCGTTAGTGTCTTGGGTCTACTACAGTATTTAAAAACAATTATTCTGTTTTGAATATATGTCTATTGATCTTTTTCTCTTCCTTTTTATTCAGAAATCTAAAACTCTAATGCCTTCTTTCAGCTCTTCTTTATTCTCTGCTGTAATCCTCAGAGTTTGAGAGATATGCTGAGAGCTCAAATAGCATAATACTTGATGATATAATTGATTTGCCTTATAGTTTCCGTGACCATGAAAAATGGTTGCAAAACTCTTAGAATTTTTCAAGTATTTGCCATTTATTAGCGGTCAAAGCTTTGATTGATTGTTCTATAATATAACTTGCAGAGGTCTTTTCAAACATTCATTTCTTTCTAGAATCAATATGTGCTATCCCACCTTGTATTAACATCTTGAATTGGCATAGGTGGGCTTGCAAGATGTGGATTCAAGTCTCTTTGTATTCTTTGTTGCCAATTGGCTAAAAATTGAGATTTGAAATGTGTACAAACATTTCTACATTCTTTATTAAATCACACTGTTCTTGAGAGAATAAGGCATCTTTAATAAATTTGGAAGTTTGTGATAAAACAAAAACCTTGTGTTCCTGCTAATCAGTCAAGTCACATGTTATATGCTCCATTCGAAGGATCAAGAATGATTTATGTTAGGAGTGAATTTCCCAATTATTCATCATAATTTCAAACTCGAGTGATTTTAATTCCAGAATGAGAACCTGGGAAATAATTGGCAATGGAGTACACAGTCACATTTTTTTCAAACTCGCTGGTAAGCCAGAGTGGCGCAGTTAAAGAAATAAATGAAAAGTCGTTTGAATTATTTAGCTCTATATATATCCGTAGTAAATGATATCTGATCAGCCTTGATAACTTCTTGAATACTGCTGATCTCAATTTCCGGTATGAAGTGGTAACATCTTCTCTACAGAAATATTTTCTACTAAGAATAAGATATTTTGGTTGAGATGGGCAATAAGTTCTATGAAATTATGAATCCCTTCTCTTCTGTGGCGTGGTATCTCCATTGAGATCATAATTCATTATTTTCTGTGATAATTATGGGTCATTGATATGCCAAAAAATCTTTTTGGGGGAGTAACGCTCCTCAAAACTCACTTACTTCACGGCTTGGATCTATTGCTTTCTTTTGTGGTTTCCCTGCTCTAGAACAATACAGAGACTCTCCCTTTTACTATTAAAATTTTTGGACTTCCAGATATTCTCTTCAATGATGAATATGTTCCATATGCTCATGAAGTGCGTTGTACTAAATATAAGATTTTATGTTGAAAGTTATATAAAATATAATTTTTTTTTTTACATTTCTTTATAGTTAAAGGAAAGTTCATGAGAAATTCCGGTTCCGGCCGGAATTTTTTTTGTGATTCCGGCTAATTCCGGTTCCGGCCGGAACTGAAAATTTCAGTTCCGGTGCACCCCTATTCAATTGTCTTAGTAAAAATATCATCGAGAAAATCAAATGGAGAAAATGGAAGAAATGGGGTCTCAATAACACTCTGGTTATTTATAAAATTTACTTAAGAAACTTGATTGCATAAAAATATAACATATATCCTTTCTTCAAATAAATATTTGTCAGCTCATAAATAAGTTTCAATTTTTCCTCATAAATAAATAAGAGTCATAATATCATTGTCATTATCCTTAACATTAATATTTATAAAAATAATCTTCAATGTGAATATAAATCAGAATGAATAAACTTGTAGAATAAATTACAAATGTTGTTGAGAAATATATTAACAAATCGAGAGTGTTGAGGAGGGAGTAAAAAATGGATTCAATACACACTTTACCTGTATGATTGATATAGTTCAGACATAAATAAATATTGTAACATCAATATTTATGAAACGTATTTCTATTATAAAATATATTTTCACCACGTTAACAATCTTTAGAAATCCATGAAAATCACTTGGAATACACAAATCACAGTATTCGGATTCAATAGAATATTATTACGCTTCTTGCGTAAGACGAAATATTATCAAATAATTATTAAAGCATAAAATCTCACTTGCTAGAGAAATTAGAATATAAATGAAAGAATCTTCTAAAAACATGGTATACAAAATGTTAAATAATAAATTGATATCACTTCACAACATCAAAATATAAACAGTTTCTGGAATGTAGCCTATCCACGGCTATATACAAAGAATAGACTCTCACACTCCTCAGTCAGCGATCAACGCGCCTGACTCCTTCAACCAGCTCTCTAAGACTAACTATTCATATGCGTCTGCGTACTTATACAATTTCTCGTTACAGACTCTAACGAAATATAAACAATGAATACTACTCTTTATTCTATTTGTTTGTAGGAAGTCTATCGGAACGAAGGTATTTATAACAGAAGAAATACATTTGACCTGTATAGAATACCTCCCTTCCTAGATAATGAACATTCTTAAAATCTACTACTCGTTTGGATACAAATGAGTTACGTAAAAACAAAAGGAATAAATACTACTTTAGACATTTTATTTACATAATTCGAACTAATAAATAATATATTATCAGCAAAAATATTTTCTTCAATCTCTTCCAGACTCACCGTAAATCTTTTCCATTTTTAGAATTTATGTACAGGATGGTCAAGGGTTCTTATGATAAAATAGATAAAAAAATAATATATACAATACCATAAACACTTCTTTACATTCCATCCAACCATGTACTTAAATGTAACCAAGTTAGAACAGAATATAGGAACAAGAACACAATACCCTTGAACAAGAAGAACACTACTCTGAAAAAGACAAATTATTTCAGTCGTGAGAACAAGAAGGAAGATTGAACGAATCATCATTGCGAGGTGTACTATGCATCGGCAATAGTTTTCTACTCGAACGAAGAATTTTGGGACTCTGGTCCCGCGGACCTCGGAAATGCTGATGTGGACGGTAACTACTATCGGAAAGATCGGAATTATCGAAATGATCAGAATCTGATCTTGTTCTACTCGAACTTACATTATTTGAACTTTCATTAGAATCACGAAAACCTGAAAACGGAGATTTTGGAGTACTTTCGGAATTAAAAGTTTGATCATTTGGACTATTTTGTACTATAGGATTAGAAAGATTTGGAATGGAATTCCTTTTTATAGGATCTCTAAATGACGAATTTGAATAATTTGAATCATTATTCGGAGGAACTGGATTTGGAACTTTATGCAAATTTCGTGTGTACTGATGGGGGAAAATGACATTTTCAACTTCATCTTCTGACTCATCACACGAATTGCTATCTGTTTGTTTAACATCAGGGCAATTCTAAATGAAAGACCTTTTTGGAATCTTTATGATTTGGAGAAGAAGATTTATGATTAACAGGAGGATTAGAATGAATAATTTGTTCTGAGAACACTTTGGAATTTGAACAAGACGGGCATTCCCGACAAAATTGAAAAACCAATTTGTACATATTTGGAAATATGTACCTTTCTTTAATTCTTTTCTTCTGTTCTGATTATGTCCTAGATGACCAGGAATCAAGAGTACAATGATTATCAATTTAGAATAGTATAACAAAGTTTCAGGAACTTCATAATATCTTCATTTCGTTTTGTAACTAATATAAATATCTTTTAATATATGTAGCAATAAAACTTTCTTTGTTCTTTTATTAAATTTGATTATGGTCAAGCTGTTCTTTCTTGATTCAGACTTTAAAAATTGGGGCGAAAATTGTAATATATTGGTCTTATCTTTAAAGAGATGCAACATTGAAAACTGTGCTATCAGAAACAGGAGGGGGGGGGGGTGGAGAGAATTTGCGATAAAAAAATTCTTTCTTTCCTTCAAAATTTTCACTCGGGATTAAAATCATTCACCTTTATAGCCCACCTTGCTAACTTTGTGTTCAATCTTTATTTTATAAACAAAAGTATTAACAGTTATTATTGATGCCGTGAAAGATTTTAATTTGATAACCATAAACAATATTTCTAAACTTAAGTGCCCAAGTTACAGCCAGCGATTCTAATTCTATTGTGGAATAATTCCTTTCCGCTTTGCTAAGCATTCTTGACGCGAAAGAAACTGGTCTATCATTTCCATTTGAATCTTTTTGAGCTAATACCACTCCGAGACCAATACCACTAGCATCTGTTGATATTAAAAACTCTTTAGAGAAATCTGGGAACTGTAAAATCGGTTCCACGATAAGCTTTTGTTTGAGTGTCGAAAGCTTTTTGCTGCTCGAAAGACCACACAAACGGAACATTCTTTCTAAATAAAGACGTAATTGGGTGAGCAATAACACTGAACATGGGGACTAAATTACGAAAGAAAGATGTAAAACCAATAAAAGAACGCGCGGATGAGACATCCGTGGGAATCAGAAAAATTTTCAAAGCTTGAAGCTTGGTTGGATGGCAGATAATGCCTTTGGTATGACTATAAAAAACCGAATACACTGAAGAACGTTTAAAAAAGTTTGCTTTTTCTAACTTCAATTTCAGTTTCGCATTTTTAAGTGCTTTGAATACAAGAGTAAGACTTTCATAATGTGAATTTATGTCTTTCGAAAGTACAATAATGTCATCCAAATATATTAGAGCATGTATCCCTAATAAATGTGACAAAGAAGCTTCCATCAATTTGCAAAAAATGTTTGGCGCAGTGCGTATTCCGATTGGGAGCACTCGAGGTTGGAAATGACCTCTCTGAGTTGAGAAAGCAAGATAAGGACGACTCTCTGGCGATACTTCTATATTATAGTAGCCATTTAATAAATCCAAAGACGTAAATACGTTAGATTGGCCTAGTTTAGACAATGTGTCATCAATTCTAGGTATAGGAAATTGAATCGGAACTATATATTTGTTGAGTTTCCTGTAGTCCAAAACAATACGAGGATGTGTACTATTACGTTTCGGAATCACAAGTAGGGGACTACTGTGAGGGGAATCAGAGGGTTCGATATATTCTTTCAGGATGCAGTCATTAACCCACTCGTCTATATCTACTTGAAACTTGTGAGGTAAATGATAATTGGGAGTGAAAATGTAACGGGGGGAATCAGGAGTTAATTCGAGCTTGAATTTTCCCTATGGACATACATCAACCTTATCGTTACTTAAAGCTACCACATCTTTGTTATGCTATAAGAAAATCGAGAATCTGTTCTAATTTGTGAACATCCTGAAGTACTTGACTAAATCAGCTTCTTGGTTGATTTAGACAAATATTTCCTTGTAAAAGCCATTGCGAGTTCAGAATCGGAAGACCTACAGATGAATCTATTTTATTTACACTCGAGCATACTCAATTAAGTTGCTTTGATATCACAAATATATTTTTATCAAGAACGATCGGAGTTTGAACTAAATATTAGACTAAGTTATTTAAAATATAGTACCCTCATTTACACGACTTAAAACGTCTCCAAACAATATATTCAGATACCATTTTGTCTCTGACACAAGATATTGTATTCTCTGGAGGAGAATGTTGGGCCGCTTTAGAAAATTCATTTACAGATACAATATGGCTTTGAATATAGCATCGAGACGTAAACCGTATCCAGGTAAGATAATCGTAACTATTGTTCATCAAAATATAACAAAGTTCATGAGTAAAAGAATCATTCTCAAAATTGTCAAGAATTCAGAAAAAAGAATTTGAGAATTGACTTTAGAATCGTCTGAAACAGAATGTGATTTATTGTTGTTCATAGAATTAAAACTTTGTTTCGGATCGTGAATTAACGGATCCCATACTGATTACTGAGAGAAATTTTTGAGAAAACTGTTTTACCATCTATCAATAAATTTTCATTACGAAGATCAAGAACAGCAGGAATAACACCTAACACATCAGTCCTAAAAGCATCTGACCTTTAAAAACACAATCATTGTCTACAACAATGAGATGAATATTGAATAACTGATCATTTAAAATCAACTGAAGTTTCACCCTTCCTAAATTTTTGATTTCGTTACCCGAAATTGATCTCATAACAATATTGTTATCTTTTAATTTGAGTGGATAAAGCTTACGAAGTTTTTCAAACACTTGAAATCGTATCAACGAAACACTACTACCAAGATCCAAAAAAGAAGA
>JABUQX010125036.1:0-28111 GCA_015478945.1 Trachelipus rathkii
AAAAACTTCTTTATTTATTCAACATACTTGTAATAGCCAATGCTTCACTAGTGAAGATGAATTAAATGTACACAATAAATAGAAAGTTTACTCGTTAGATGAGCCGTAATCGGTAATTGGGGAACTGCTCACAGACTTCGCGAGACTCAGGAAGCATATGTTTATATTCTTGCTCATGCTCATTACCCATGTCTCGATTGAAAGTTAAATACAAATCCATCTCGAATCTCCAAATACTCCATAAGGAGTCGTGTGCAAGCGGTGTTATTTTTAACTATGTTATAAAACATATAAAATGTCATACATTGTGTATGTTTAATTACACTGTGCACACAAATAGGATATTATAATATGTTGAGTAGAAATGTGGACCTTATTTTTACTATAAATGTTATTATAAATGTTTACATTTAATGATACTCTATTATATAAATTTTTATTTTAAAATTTCTGATATTTATTTTTATATGTAAATTGTGAATAAATTTCAATTTAAGATATTTTCATTTATTAGATAAAAGAAGGTAAATATATATTGATTAAGTAGAGAATAGACACAACCACTCATAACTCGAAGTGATTGGACCATGTGAATATGGAAACATATGATAATAGCACATATATATTGTAAATATTATCTGTTACAGATATTTTTTGTATAAGTCTGTTCGCATGGCTTTTCGATCTACCAGCCGCTTTCTGTTAACCGATTGAAGTTACAAATTATGGACAATTTAAGCTTTTTAGGGCGGTAATAGGATGTTCTCTCATCAGAATTACCCATAAAATATGGGGTTCCTTTAAAAGCGACCATCTAATGAGTGCTCATGCAAAAAGTATCACGATGTAAGGTGCAGAGCTGCTGGAATAAGACGATAGGGACGCGACCCAACAGCACTTGAACGCGCCTTGGCGTGTGTCAGTCTAGAGAAGAGGTCTGAATGAATTAGATATAGAAGGCTACGATTGTTGTATGATGTTTGTGCATGTAAGCAATGAGTTTTGTGAGCTGATGTTATATAGTGTTTGAAATATTATAATAATTTATATCACGCGTCTCGCTCTCTAGAATATTACTTTACATTACCATATATTAATATGTGTAATCTGGTTTATGTTACTATTTTTTGCAAGTTTTATTTTGCAATTATTATATATATCTGTGGTGCTCTTTTTATTCTTTTATTTATAAATAAATTATGTACTATATTTTATATATTATAAAATACTATTATATATTAATATAATATATATATTATATATATATTATATTATATATATATATATATATATATATATATATATATATATATATATATATATTTGTTATAAAAAATGGTGTAAAAAACTGTGAAAAGTTTATTTATATTAAAAATTAATAGAACAAGGAAATAATTTATATATATATATTATATATTTATATAATATTATATAATATATATATGATATATATTATATAATACCTCTTGGTAAAAGAAAAGAGCCTCCAGACTCTGGAACAAAAGAATATTTAGGCTTTGAAACGTTTAAAAAATTTCTACAAAACCAGCCATCTCTTTCTTTGACAAGTGTGTAAGCAAGGCACTTCGGATGAACAAAACATCTATTACGACAATCACCTGAAATCAAATTTAAAAATATTGTTTGAATTATTATTCTTATTAATAATGTTATTTTTGTGTTGTTCTTAAGAATATATTTTCTTTTATCTAAATTATGGGGTTATCTTAATTGAATTTACATTTATAAATTAGTTTAAAAAATTTTAAGTAACGTAAAATAAGTAAATAAGGTCAATATATTAAATACCATGTCTCGAAAAACAAATGACAGAAGACTGAGATGACAGTGAATACTGACAGTGCTGAGCAAGAATATAGAAAAGATAACAATTGGTTTGGTGATGACGTTACAAATTTATTATTGTTATTATTATTATTATTATTATTATTATTATTATTATTATTATTATTATTATTATTATTATTATTATTATTATTATTATTATTATTATTATTATTATAATTATTATTATTATTATTATTATTTATTAGACCCAGTTAATTTGTATATAATAAAAATACAACAGTTCCAGTCTTAACGAAGATTATTATTATTATTATTATTATTATTATTTTATTATTATTATTATTATTATTATTATTATTATTATATTATTATTATTATTTATTTTATTATTTATAAGTATTATGATTTTTTTTTATTATTATTATTATTATTATTATTATTATTATTATTATTATTATTATTATTATTATTATTATTATTATTATTATTATTATTATTATTATTATTATTATTATTATTTATTATTATAATAAAAATTTATTATTATTATTATTTTATTATTATTATTATTTTATTATTAATTATTATTATATTATTATTATTATTATTATTTATTATTATATTATATATTATATTATTATTATTATATTATTATTATATATATTCGTTATTGAGTAATAAGGTCAAAATTATTATCTATTATTATTATTCTTAATTTTTTAATAATATTATTATTATTTCACTTTCACAGTTACATTTAAAAACGTGTATGCAGCAAAGAGCTTAACAAAGATATTAATACATTTAAATATTATTCCATCAAAGTTTAAAAGATTTTACACTGCAATGCATATAACATTTACACTTATTGAAGAAAGATAAATCTACATATATACATTTTTTGAAGTAAGTAGAGATATATTTATATATATATATATACTAAGTATTATATATTATATTTATATAATTTATATATATATATATTAGAGAGAAAGAGAGAGAGGAGAGAGAATTTTAAAGTTTGCATAATCGCAATATATTTATATAAGGTCTTTAAAAACAAAGGTTTATAATGAGAGGTAAAGAAATACTGCCGTCTCCGGATTGATACAAGGGTGGGCGAGTGTTTTCTTTTTTTAACACACCGCGTGTTGTGGATGAGACCAATCGATGCCCAAGCTTTACCACTGAGCTATCCCCACAACCCAAAATGGGTTGGGAATAGCTCAGCGGTAAAGCATCGGGCATATTGTCCTCATTCGCAACACGCGTGCTTCATCTCGGACGAAGGCAAGTATTATTCTTACGATTCCATTATATGTCTTTGTTCAAGACCTATTAAATTATATGAAATATAGATATATAAAATATAATAAGAATATAATATATAAATGATACATAATATGTAGATAGATAATGCGAAATTAGTGTTTTTAAGATGATATATATAAATATAAATATATAAATATATAGTTAAGTATAATATAATATAATAATAGAGAAAAATAAATATATGATTATATATATATCTATATATATTATATAATGATAAATATTTTTATAGATATTAATTATATAATATAGATAAATATAATATAAATAGTATAATATAATAATATATATAGAATATATAATAGATAAGAATATATATATATAAATATATATATATATAAGATTATTAATAAATAAGATATATATAAAATATATATAATATATAATATATAGATAAATAGTATGAAGATAATCCTAAGGGGTAATAGCTAAGTAATAACTCATAATAAATATAAAAGGTTATACCTATATATAGTAATACAATATATACTATTATATACAGTGACCTCTCCAGGGGCGGGTGAGGCCTAGCGGGCCCATGGACCTTACCACCGAAATTATTTTTAGACACTAGCATTTTTTCAAAGTATCATTATCCTTTCGTTGATAACATTAAACCATCCAGGATGCAGTTCTCAATCCATATATATGATAACCTAGGTATAACTAGCTGTATACTCAGAAATTACGTAAAACATAAGATCGGCCTATATAACATGGCTATGTAATATGAATACGGGTATAAAACCGAAAGTAGATAAGTAGAAGTTATATATAGATAGTAATATATAATATATATAGTATATAAGAAACATTTTTGTCTGTAGCCCACCCCCGAAAAAAAAATCGTGAGAAACGCCACGTAGATGAATATTAAAATAAATATGTATTACAACATTTTCTGTAAAACGATTTTCATATTAATGTTCTCGAATCACAAGGAATATATTTAAAATCGTCTTCTAAGTTATTATATATACACTATAAGATGAATTATCTTGGCGATACTTCAGTAAATGGGTAGGAATTGAATGATAGAAGGTCGTGATTCAATATATGAAAATATACCATTAATGTTAATCATTAGATTATATTCAATTTAATTTTGCTTTTATGTGTACTCTCAGAAAAGATTCGACAGTAAAAGACCGAATTTTATACTAAGTAATTATATATAGTACTGACTCATACAAAGAAATAATACTTATTAGAATTTGTTCTAAAACACAGACACATTGACTCCCTCACAGTACATATAATATATCATAATACCACACTCGCTGTTATCATATTGTATGATTACACTATATGTACTTATAGAGTATTGTAGTCATTATTATATCATAATATATGATACTATTGAATATAATTAGTAGATACTTATAGCTAACAGCACCACATAGAGTAAGTGTTCGCTGTAGTAACTCGACACATCTAAGTACCTCACTTATAATTTAACACTATGTTAAATGTAATATGTAAAGTACTCACTCGAATCTATTCGCTCACGTCTGGTTGTTCTACTGACTAAATTACGTATACGACTGGCGTATATACTAAATCCAACAAGTTTAAATAACAATAACTATTAAGCATGACTATAGTAGGTGATATATATATATATGCATAATAATCATATTTATTTATATTTTTTTATTAATTATTACTCATTATTATAAATTTATTAATTATTTAATATGATTTATAATAAATAATAAATATAGATAAATTTTTTAAATAATATAACATATTCTTATATATTAATTATATTTAAATTATAACATTCACTACTCTATAAATATAAGTATAAATTCAATTATATATTGATATAATATATTTAATAAAATTCATCATGAATACTGAATCATACTATTATATAGGTGACAATATATATAATACCAATATAGGGTGACAGACACTATACAAATCATAAGGATTCAAATTATAAATGAATATGGGATAACTGAGAATATAGTAATGTAGTGATTGGAATCACCGGCAATAATGTTCAAAAGATACGGTTAAAGACAAAGTTAATTGATACTATAGAGTGCAAGATTCACATCCAAAGTGAAATGAGCATTTTAATAAAACAAGATGTAGCAGCTGTCGTGCTCTTTTGTTCACTCTGTAAGGAAGAGTGTAAACAGACTGATGGTGTGTATCGTTTATTTTATTGCTTTTATTATTACTTTAGTTAGGTGTAACCCTTTACACTCACAGTCAATTTAAATTTCTATATGCGTTACAATGTTTGCTTCTAAAAGGTATCATGTATGTCAATATAGTCTCTCAAAAGTTAATAATACAATTTGGTTGTCTTTCAGGAGCCTAGATCTTTATGTAACATGTTTAATATTTTTTTAGCGGGGATTAGTGTTGTGCTTCCAACTTTGAATATCTACGATACAGCGTGTGAGTATAAGTGATAAATAACGTGATATTGGTAGTAAGGCTAGGTGATTATGACCGTACTCAACCTATGAGGATAAGGTCAAGTAATAGCCGTTAATAAAAGAGGATAAGACCATACGGAGTGATAGAGGCTCATAGAGTAGGTATAGAAGCTTAAACAGTATAGTGTTAAATTATAGAAATAGAGAAGTAAGATGATATAGATCCTATATATGGATTATAGTTTAGGGTAGAATATGAATAGTAATAATTAGTATAGATAATAGAGTAATATATATATAAATATATAATATATATAATATTATATAAAATTAATACCAAAATATATAATAGTAAATTATATAATAATTATTCAAAGGATTATTATATAATATTTATGATAGTATATACGTATATATATAATATAGAGTTATATATAAGATAGAGAGATACTCAGTAGAAATAGAATGGGCTAATTAGGCATATCAGCTGAAAAAAATATAATTTAGAATATAAACAAAAAGTATTAATCTGAAATAAAGCGAATAAAGATGGATGGAGATAATAAGGCGTATAAGAGTAGGAAGTAAGGGGTATGTGGTACTATATGTATATATAAGGAGTGCTAATGAGGTAAGATAATATGGCAAGAGCAAAAAAATTAACAAATATAACTTACACCACTATATAATCTTAGTATGCCGTAAATAAAGGATAATAGTGTGGACAAAAATCATGTTTAGTAGGTAAAAATAGCACAATTTAGATAAAATTGAGTATCGTATAGGTGTTAGTATGTATATATATAACTAATCAAAGGAATTAGTACTATATAGTGATAGATCGCTATTATGATAGATATATAATTGCTATATATGGTTACGTATGTCTTAAATGAGATAATAGTATTAAGATATATAGGGTGAGGGTCCAAGGGTGTAAGAAAAAACAAGCGGTGGACCTCTAAGTAATATGTCAAACCACGGTGTAATGTAATATATAAGTTAGCAAAAACGTAACGCCCTAGGTATAGTTATGGATGGTTGCACACAACCAGTTTACAGTGGTATGAAGCAACAACACAGATGTAAGAAATATTAATACAGGGAAGACGCTTGGTTACTAGTTCCCCCGTCAATTGATAAAATTTATAAAATATATAATTAATTAAAAATCAAATAAAAAGCTTTTTCCGTATCATGTGGCACAACTGGTGGATGCTGATCTTCATCTCCTTAGTACTCGAGTATGATAGAATTACTAGAGAATCTTTGTGGCAGGTATTAACGATATATAGTATTGATGAAAGTAAGGTAATGGTGGTAGATGAGGACAGTTTGCAGTGTGAAATTATGTTGGAATAAGTATCCGAGTTTAAATATTTAGGTTATATGTTGGATGAAAAGGGAACGAATCATGTAGAGTGTAGTAAGAGTTTTAGTTAAGAGTGGCAGGAAGGTGGCTGGAGAAATTAAATCTTTGGTGAATTCAAGAGGAAAAACTGGTGAGCGCATTTGGGTTTTGCACAAGGGTATGTTGTTATCCTCTGTGTTAATAAATAGTAGCGAAACTTTGATGTGGAATTAGAGGTATAAATCTAAGGTACAGTCTGTTCAGATGGAAAATCTTAGGGGCGTATTAGGTGCGAGAAGAATTGAAAAAAAAAATGAGGAATGAGCGTGTTAGGGAACTATGTAATGTGAAGAAAGGTGTGAATGAGATAGAAAATGAGTGCATTGAAATGGTTTGGTCATTTGGAATGGATGAATGATAGTCGGTTGGTTGAGGGTGTATAAAAGGGTGCATAGAAATGTGTATTGGGAATCGACCGTCTGGGAGACCTAAAAAAAATGTCAATCCAATATTTGTGAGGGAAAGCAACGTGAATTTAACACTCTCGCGAGAGGGAGGATTGGTTCAGAATAGGGGTAAATAGCGTGATTTCGTGAGGGGGACTGGCCGTGGCTCTGGCAGAAGGAATGAACTCTGACGCTGACGATATAACACAGTGGGTAACTGTCATGGTGTTTGGCTGTGACCGTCACGCACTTGAGGGTACCAAAAGAGGTTTGGGGGGGGGGGTTGTTATTCAACTTCTTAGGTCAAGTTCTTCTACTTAACTATTCTGTTTCACGTATATGTTGAGCACCCCACTCCAAATTTGGGGGATCATAAAGAATATATATATATATATATATATATATATATATATAATCATATATATATATATATATAAATTTATAATATATATTTATTATTTAATATTTATATAATATATATATTATTAATTAATATATTATTTACTATATATAATATATTTATTTTCTATATAATTCTAATTCTTTATTTTCCTTATTTTCCTCAAGAATGGGAGTAGGTGCTGACGATGCCATCGGAAAATGAAAAGTCACGTTAGAATTTTGAGCAAATGACATAAGTCGAACAAGTTTAAAACCCAGGCCTTACCGTCCCCTCAAGTACCATTAATAGCGAGAATCTAACATCGCTAAGTTAGCAAATCCACACCTAAAGCCTTCATGGGACAGCGAATGGACCCTCACTATGGTAGATCGTCAGTATACAGTAATATTATATATATTATATTATTATATATATTATATTATATATTTATATATATATATTATTAATATATATCTATATATATTATATATTATATTATTTCAAATATTCTATATATTTATTATTTATATTCTTTATATACTATATATATTACTACTATATATATATATAAGTAAATCTGTATATATACTTTATTCTATATAGTACATCCATAATATAGGCTCTCATACTATATATATTATATCTATATAATATATTATATATGTATATATATTATATATATATATTTATAATACCTGGCGCTATATATATAATATATATATTACTTTTATTCATATATATTTATATATATATATACTATGTTTATTTATTTATTATTATACTATATGTAATATTATTATAGGCTATAATTACGTCGTATTATATAGGCTTATATATTATACTTATTTTTATATTACTTATAGATGATTATTATATATAATATTATATACTATAATATACTAATATAACTAGGAGCCTTCGGACCCCTACCTGGTGTTTAAGTGTTTATAGTTAGGATATAGTTCACCTATTTGAACTAAGGAGGCATCATTGTGACTGAAAACATGGTCATTATTCTGCAATAATAATTTTCATTTTATACATATTTATATTACAACTTAAAAATTTAGACAAATATACTAACTATGCATTATGTGTTTCAAAGAGAAATAGTATTTAGTTGATGCTATATTAATACCATATTAAGATTTTCATATTATTTGTTGTTGTGCTTAGTTTATACATTTGAGATATACTATGGGTTCCCCTTGCAGACATAGGGCCCAGTTACTTTGGGGACTAAACATATTGGAAGACGTTTCATATTGAATTATTGATGTTGAAAGAGTTGGATCGTTCCAATTGTCCAAATTTACACAGATCAGATCAATAGCTCTGTTCTTCAGGTGTGTTTTTTGTGAAAAATTCTATTCCTCTAAAAAAAACTATTAATCTGTTTATATGTGTCACAAATTACCTGTTAAATTAATCGCATAATTAATAATTCAGTAATTTAATATAATAAGGTTAGAAGATAAACATTTCATATCTAAATACTTTAGCTATAGTCATCATCTTCAGAGCATTGTAATAGTGTGGTCGTAGGAAGCTTAACCACACATTCTTGACCAATCTAGTTTAATTAAGAATAGAAAAACCCCACTCGAATAAGTCTGATGTCTTTAGGGTCACGCTCACTGTTTATATTCAAATTACCTAATTATCTCATCAAATATAATAATTTTAGCAACTACCAATATAGTATATGTAAAATTTTTCATCCACGGGTTTTAATTCTTTTTCCGGCTTTTTATTATTTTCCTTGTCTTTTTTGGCATTTGATCTTTGCTTCTGCGTATCAATCTTCCTTAGCCGTTTACTTCAGCTATATTGTCATCCCATTCTTTACCTAATAATTCATACTCAACTTTACTCCTGGAGCTTGTTCTTCAGTAACTTTTCATTGACGTTAATAAAACATAATTACTGATAGTGACTACAGCCATTAATTAAAATATTCGTGAACTATACTCTCAAGTTATAAAATCTATTAATCAAATAACTGTTTTATAATTTAGTACTTCTACTTTAAAATTCGCTAAGAGAAAGTTAGACTTCCGGTTATAAGATGACAGTGAAAAATTATTCGTGATATAACAAATAATTTAGTGAAACTCTGTCAGTTCTATATCATTAATTTTAATAATTTCGGAAACATATAGATTTATATACTTTTCCAAGTAATAATTCTTGAATAAATGTTGGTGCCTACAACTTAAAACTCTGAAATACTTTACTAATATCGTGAAACTTATTCTTTATTATAAAGTGGTGTTGAACATAACTTATCAGTTATATTGGTTGTTTTTTAATCGCGGTTTAAAGATATTTTCTCTAGTTTAAATTTAATTTATATATTCTATTTGTATATATTTCTCATTGGGGAATTAATTATTCAGAAGGAAATGACCTGACGATTCAGTTAAGTTTGAGGTTATTTATTACATATTTCATAGCCAGTACCTTAATTCATAATTAGATTATCTTTATACTAAGCTGAACTCAACTTTTGCAGGTCAAGCAATAGTTTCTTTTATATTTCATTTCATCACATTCGTTTTTCACTGCAAAATTATATATATAAACACGTTTATATCTCTCCTTTAAATAAACCTTTCTATTTAATTTTTTTAGTTCTATCTGGTTTTTTGGTAAGGTTTTTAACATAGTAATACTTCTTGGTGATTTAAACATTTGGTAAGTTATAAGGTACTTATATTAGACGAAAGTTACCAATCACGACCAATCAACTGCCTGTCAAAGCAAGCCAGGAAGTCCTCTCAAGTGAATCCGCTGTTGGACAAAGTCTGGTTCTTTCCTTTGACAGATACTCCCTCTTAATTGTGGTCTACGGTACCAAGTGATCTTCACCTTCTCGAGTAAATTGAGTTTCGATCTTTTGTACTTTAGAGAGGTGTGTAAAATAATTTGTTTATATTCTTTTATTTTTACTTAGATATTTAGTCATTTTTTAATCTTAGAATTCTCGGGATTGACTGGTCAGTTTCGCTCGTCAATCTCCGTAACATATATATATAGTGGCGTATCCAGGGGGGCCATGGCCCCCCCGAAATTTTCTAGAACATTCTAAAAAAATTTTAAGTATACATATCCGTTTATAATACTAATGTAGCAGAGTTTAAAATTAATTTATATATAAATTGTTTCCGACGTGTCAATCTCGCAAGTCCTTTTGGGAAGTTTTTACAGGAGAAAGAAAAAACGTCTAATACTCATTTATTATAACATAATATATATTATATATAATACATGTGTCATAATATAAATACTCATAGAGATATATATTATAATTACTATTATAATTATTGGTATATATTAATAATATTTATATTATATCATTATATTAATATAATTATATAATCTATTATTATTAATTATATATAATAAACTATAATTATATATACTATATATTATATTATATATATTTATAATATTTATATATATATATATATATACTTCATATAATAATTTATAATATAATATATATATATAATTATATATATATAATCATATATATATACTTATCATTAATTAATATATATTAGACAGAGAAAGATTTAGTTGTCTTAATTTCTCATCTACTCTCAGCATCTACTTATCTATTGAGATAAACTATTGATAAGAAGATCTGTGTAAAAGGTATCGATCTATATGAATTTAAGTAAGTATATTTAATAATCAAGATTGTAAGATACAGTTAAATATTTATATGGTTAGGTTATGTTATGATTTGAAGGCATTTTTAGTTTTGTTATGTTGATTACTTAAAAAAATAAAAAAAATATATGATGACTATGATGTTTATTATAGACTTTTTCATACATAAATACAAAAAAAATGAATAACATCCATGATGAATCTTTAAATAAAGATTCCGTTTATTCAAAGAGTGAGGTTATTCATGACCTCAAGAAGAATTGCATACCTTCAGGCTAGCAACTTATAGCGATTTGTCGATCTGCAAGTGAAAAATTCTAACTCAAGTAAGAATCCGGTGATATTTGTTCCTTCATCAACAGTTCTTTAAGTGAAGGCTCGAAATCAAGGAATACCAGAAAGGATAATATATTCATCTACATACGACATTGGCAATTTCCTTTATAATAGGTATCGGTATTATACGCAAGAAATGAAAAAGAGTGGATAAATATTAAATAATCTCTTAGATGAACAGATTTTCTAATTGATATTTCTGCTCAAAAGATAAGGTAAAGGATCGGCGGCAAAGGAAGATATTAGTTCAAAGAAAGGAATGGCTTGATGATATTCACAGTGAGTAGCTTAATATGATAAAACGTCTGAGGTTATAATTGAGGGGCTCAAATTGATGTAATTGCAGGGGAATAAGCTAGGTGAACAAAGGAGAGGCAAGGGAAACAACCAAGAGAATTTGGATATCTGAATCTGATTTATTTACAAGGCATTATTCAACCTCCTTACCAGAGAGAAGTTCAGGTATGAATTTTTCAAACAAACACGAGGCAAAAGCTGTTACTCACAGAAAGAATCGAGATAAGGGACAAAAGCAAGAGGTTCAACGAAAAGAATACGGAGCATACGACAAAACAAATTGAACGTCAGGCAAACAGCGGCGGGCAGCACAGGGGACCAGTAGAAAGCGGCCAATTGCACACATTGGAGTCAAGCACAACAATTCGACTTCTGTGGGCTAGCAACAACATGTATAAACTCGTTACGTAGGAAGTAATACTATGGACATGCAGGTCGAAAGTGCAAAGAGTCCCTATAGGCCATAGTTAACTTCTCGGCGGAATATAGAACTTTTAAGAGAAGATAATGTTTTTGAAAGATATAAGGTGTTTGCTGGAGATCATGTTCTTTCAGAGCGAATATGATAAAGAAAACTAGAGATGCTAGGAAATGCACTGTACGGTACAGTTCTACAGTAGATAATTGCGGCATCTCATTCAACGTAAATTGTGCAAAACAGAAATCAGAAAAGTTAATATTTTTTCATGACTGTCTTAGCCGATAAGACGACCGATGTGTTCCAGAAGGAACAGGTTTCTCGGTTGTGCGTGCAGTTACGGGTTAATGATTGAGTACTCACTACCGTCGAAAGATTTATATTTGTGCTCGAATCCTCTAAAAGCTTCCATAGGTGGGCAGTATTATAATGACCTATGAAGGGAAATAAGTACTATAGCAAAATTAATATCGAGGAGAAAATAGTTAACTGATTTATCTTTCGGTGTTTTCGGACTCGATTATCAACATCTAAGATGGAACAGGGCGTATTGACATGCATTGCAGTCATATTGAGTGGTGAGTTTCAGGCGGTGGTTCTTAGAAGAGTAATAAGATAAAATATCACAAGTCTATTTTTATTTTATTACTGTTATTATTACTTCTCTTTTTTCATTATTTAATATATTTTTTCATTTCCTCGATACCATCAAGGAGTAGAAGGGAAAAATAGGAAAGCAGTTTCATTCAATATTCTAACTTTCGATTCTCCTCGGGAAAAAAATTTTTGTTAAAGATTCTTAAGTTAATTAATTAAGGTATAAATTAAATTGTGTTTGTAAAATGAAAAATAATTTATGATAAATTGGTGTTCATAGTCCTAACAGAGACAGAAGAAATTTAAAAATAAAGTTGCGTAAATTCTACTCGACTTTTTGTAAGACTAACGGAATGAAATTCGAGTTTTTATATTATATTAAATGATGTATTATATAATTATTATTAAAATTCCCGAATTAATTGAAGGACCATTTATAGTATATCAAATAAATAATTGAATTTGGAGAATCTCTTTGTATCATAGAAGTCAAATTGAACTCTTAATTCTAAACAATGTTCTTAATAATTTGTCATCTTTTATGGTTTTCCTTTTTTTGTTTTATTTATATCATGACCTATTTAAAATTATTAAGCTATATTAGCTCTCAATCTTTTCCACTTATAAACAGATATATGTTCATACTCACGTTTAATTTGAATTATGGATGTTAAGTGCTATAATTTAAGAAGTGAATCATTTAAGTACTTCATTTAAAACATAATACTTGAATAGTCTATCAAGAGTAATAATAGTCTAAATATTTTAGAAATTATGTATTTCAGTAGATTTTATGATAGAATAGTTTTGTATTAGAGTCATTCATTGAAATCATAGAGCTTTAGGTTATATTGATTAATTGAGTTCTGTAAGTCCAGGAATTATATCAATTGCGAATAATTATTCACTATGTACCATCAATCTCATTCATCTAACTTAATCTGAACCCATTACAGAACTTATTATCAACCTTCCATTTTTTATACCATTTTTTGGATGATTTAAATTATCTATCTCTATTATCCAAATTCCTCCTGATTATGTATTAGTTATTGGTTTATTATTAATGATTGTTATTTGCTTTTAATTAATTATTTTAATGAGGTGATTGGTTTATTTTATTATTATTTATTACGAGTATATAATATAGTATTGTAGTATAAAAGTATAGTGTAAAATATTTTACAAAGAATTCTGAAAGTCCCGATTGTAGGTAATTAGTAATGAATGCAGAATATGGGTATTTTATGAAGTTTGTAAATGGCTTATCCTATATAGTTACAAGATCGTCCCAAAAACAGCCAAATAGTACGACAACTAGAATTCCTTGTTGAAGTCACAAAATTATACATAATATTTACATCCTATTGTTGTCAAATACTTTGTGCATAATTATACCTTTATAGTAATCTATCTAGCTTGGCCTATGATAGAAGAAGTGATTTTCAAACATTTATGAGTTAATTTGATCTTCTGAAAACCATATCTTTGAGTATAATAAATCTATTGGAAGTATAGATAATGACACTCTTTACTATAGGATATTATCTTTGTCCATCCTCTCTTTAATACATTACATCGAAATATTTGACATAAAAACTGAACGATGCTATCTGGACGACTTTGGGTTCAGGTCTAATTCCTCATGCCTGGCGATTAATATTAGTAAACTATTCAGGATTATAGAATAGATATAATTTATGAAATTATATAAACATTTTATTCCCATTTTTTCTTAGAATTATTTTACTATAATTGGCATGTCCTTTTCTTTTAACTTTGTATATTATAATTATATACTATATAATTATTCTTTAATAATTTCTTAAATATATTTATATATAATATTTATTTTTATAATTATTATTTATAATATATTATATATATATATTTATATTTATTATATAATTTAGTATTATTTGTTTATTTTAAATATTATTACTTATTATAATTTTATTATTTATTATATATTTATTATATATATATTATTCATTATATATTAATTATAATATATAATATTATTAATTATTATTATTTATACTCGGGTGAGTTACAATATATAAACCGGTTATTATATTCTGATATGTCCTAATGGATTATAATGATTTAGTATTGAAAAGGTCAAGGTATGGTGTTGTTGGTGGACGGGTATTGGTCTTTGCATGCGCTCGAAGGGCAAAAGTGGATATAAGATGTTATGACAGGGATTTGTGGATACATAGCTCGAGAAGTGATTGCTTCTGAGCATGGGGATGAGTAAGTGATGCTTCAGATTGAATATTGTTGCGGGTATTCCGCATGAATAGTCGTGGATAGGTGATTTCTAGGAAAGGGACATATGTAAATACCACAAGTGTGGTTTTATGAAGGTGGGGGAGAAAATGGAGGACTGTAAGTCAGGAAGGGTGATTGATGTTCTAGTGAAAGTAGAGAAAGGTATTCGTGATGAATTATTAGTAATACTTTCTTTAAACACAAGGGGTAAATCTTAGCATAAGTAATACTAGATGTAAATGGATGAATATTGGATAAGAATGCACTCCTAAACCAGAAATAGATCTTAGGATCATGAAGAAGGAGAAATGTATAATAGCAAAATTGCAGAAAGAGATGATTAAAAATCAGATAGAGAGGGATTTAAGCAGTGGGTATATATCAGGAATCATTATGTTGGTGTTAATTCTAATGTATGTAGATTACATAGTCTACAGTTGGGGTGACTTGGCAATGCGACGAGGAAGGTAGAATTACGAAAAGGAAGTATGGTATTAAGGGCCAGCTTATTTAATGGAGTAGACAAGTTAAGTGATGAGAGTATGACATAGGATGATTTAGGTGGATGATAAATGTTAAAATTTTAGCGCTCTGCTAGTAAAAATCGAGTTGATGATGGTAAACTATAGTTAATTACTGAACAAATCTGGAAGCCGGAGAGTGTGGGGTTATTGGTGGAGGTGAGAGGAGACGATGTAGAGTTGGAGTAGATGTATATAGTAGAGAAGTAACACAGAAATATAGGTATAACAGTGCAATGAGTAGAATACTGGAGAGAGAGTGATGAAAGCGGTTAATAAAGTTTTGAATGTAATAAATTTTATTATGAATGCAGTAAATAAATCATAGGATAAATGAATGAAATGATACTTTCAAAAAGACAAGAATAGCTTGGAAATTTGGATTTAATAAAGTGCGAATGATAAAAAAAAGATAATACATAAAATAGGTGCATTACGATAAGTAAAAAGTAAAACAAAGTAGGATATATGAACCAGTTTTGGAAGGGATGAATGGGATCAAATATACAAGGGTAATATAAGGCACTGACTCTTTCTGAAGATAGAAGCGCGAAGGTTATAGAAATGAGAAGTAAGAGTGGAAAAATTCAATGCTTAAGAATATAAGTGTAAATTGAATAGGGATAGTGTAGATATTTAGATATATCTGAATAATAATTATGGAATGTTAGATGGTGAGAAGATTGTGAGATAAAGAACACTTCAGAAGTATCTATGCACAATATTAAAATAATAATGAAGAGGATGATAGTGAAAATGTGTGTGAGAGGATTTTTGATTGGGGTGAATGACAGCTTCGTTGAAAATTAATGTAATATTTTAGGAGTGTATCATTGAGGTTTATTAGATTAAGAGATGTAGGTAATGGGAGATATTGTCAAGTATAGAAAGTTGAAGAAATTGGTATAAATTTCTGAATGGATATAATTAATGACGAAATATTATACTTGTAATTTGATATAATTTGATTTATTTCAAGTAACTGGTAGGTGAAATTATGAACTTTGGAATTCAGAGTATATATGGAAGTTAATTGATTTATATAAAAGCGTATTTTATTTGGGTTAAATTATGTGGATTATGTATAATTATTTTTTGACAGTTATTATTAAGTGGGTAATATGTTCAAAGGGATATGTGAGGTAGATGCGGTAATAGTACCCTTAAATAAGGGTAAGGTGTATTAGTATTAATGATTATTATTAATTATTATTATTATTATTATTATTATTATTATTATTTATTATTTTAATTATTATTATTATTTAATTATTATTATGATTTAATTCTGTTTTATTTATATCAGCTTTGGTCACTATTAGGGTTTCTTGGTGGAAGTTTGCCACCCAACCCCAAATGCACATTAGATTTACTACTGTTTTACTAAATTTAAATTTCCCACCTTAACTTTAACCGCGTTTTCAAGCTGTCAATATTTTTACTTACTGTTTGTTAAGAGGATGGTAGGACGGAGGGGCACTTTTATTACATAGGAAAAGGGGAACTGTAGAAAATTTATTAATCGATTTCAGATTATAAACGATGTGTTTGTTAATTTCGTAACCCTGAATTAGGGTTTTACCTATATTGGTACTCTGAATAGATGTGCGTCGAGTGACTGAAGCACTGACAAATTGGTGAAGAACAAGATGTTCTTAAAACTAGTAGAGGATGATTGTTCGGTGGACGTCTCTCTTTGGTTTATTCAATTTGTTATATGGATGGGGTTATGTTAAAGAATTCGATTTGTGAGATATTGGGCAGGAAATGGTGTTGATGATGGAGAAATGTGAGAATTTGATGTTATTGGTTGCCCTCTAATTTCTATTTAATATGGGATTGATATTGGTTCTGTTGTGGCGTATATCTGAAGAAGATGTTTGAGAGCTGAATTGGTTAGAGAGAAATCTTTGGCAGCGCTGATAGATAAGTATAAATGAGCGCGGACATTGAATAGTTAACTGTTGGATAATGAGTAAGGTATGGGGTTGTGTAATAGAGTGGACAGTCTCGTGCACGCTTATGTTAGATGGTTGAGCTAGTGGAACAAGAGTGTCTAGAACGTTCTAATATTCTCACGGTGTGTGATAATTGGATGCCTCTGGATTATGAAAAGGGACGGGTGTTTATGCAACGAGTGTAGTAGGAAGAGTTGTTGACAGATGGCAGGAAGGTGGCTGGTGCAATATAAATCGTGTGAGATGATATTGTATATAAGGGAACATAAAGTTTTGAGTGTGCATAGGTCCTTATAATCATGAAGGTTATGTTTGTTATACTCCTGGGGTCTTTATTTGGTATACGCTAAGTGACACTCTATGGTCTGGATATATTGCATTATTTATAAAGTATAGATATTTATATTTCAATTGTGTTTCTATGTATGGAACATATCACTTAGGGGTAGTGTCATAGAGTGTGGAGAAGAATTGATAAAATGAGGAATGAAACTTTATATATATTGTAGAGTTTGTGTGGTGTTTTATGAGGAAGGTGGTAAAATGAGAAAGAATAAATGATAAAGTACTATAGTTTAAGATGGTTTTGGTTTCAATTATAAAATAATAATGGGAAATAAGTGATGATGATATATGATAGTATTTTGGTTAAGCGGATGTAAATATGGTGAATGTGTTGGTCTGAAAGTTGTTTTGGGAACCGACCTGGCTGGGAGACCGAAAGAAAAAGTGGATATTGAGTCAGTAACGATATTGTTTAGAAGGTAGAGAATATAGTGAAGTTTTTGGATATGTCAGGCGAATGAGGAAATAGGTGTATAAAGCTAGAAATGAATGGCGGGGATTGTGGAAGGTGGGTTATGGGATTTGTTAAGGCCTCAACCTTGGTGCACCTTGGATTATACCCTTACATTTTGACAATTATCTACCATAGTATCATGAGGGTTCCCATCGCTGCTCCCATGAAGCTTCTTTTAAATGTGATGTGGATTTTAATCTGACTTGCATTTTAATCATGTTTAAACTTCACTAATTATAAATGTGAATGAGGGGTTACGCTGCTGGGCTTTCTTTTTTCGCTTTTGTCACATTCTGCATGACTAAGCTTTATTCTTTTTCCGATGGGGAAATAGCTACGCACATACCTCACTATCAATGGGAGAAGTGAAAAGGAAGAGATGTATAGAAGAGAGAGTGGAGATGAGTATATATCATAATAGTGTAACCTATATATAAATAATATTCATATAATATATTATAATATAATATAAAGTTTAAACCTATAAATTCAATTATAGTATAATAATTCTGTTTAATTCTGTAATATATAAACGCCTATTAATTATTAGATATCTGATTGATTGATAATATTTTATAAATATATATTAAATTTTATAGATTATATATCTATTATTATATATATATTATATAATAATTTTAGATGGTGATACCCGTTTGTATTCCGGCACGGAATTTGACTATTTTTTCCGTTCCAGTGTCCGGTCGGATGATAATTTTTTCAACATTCCGGCTGGAACCGGAATTTATCTAATTTTGAGTTCTGAGAAAAATATTTTATGCCAGACGAAGAGCATTTTGAATTTTATTACAACACAATAAGACCCTATCCTTTTATTATAAAGAATATAATTATATTAGTAATCACGCTTTGTTGTATTGGTATTCATGGACAGTGTATTCACATACCTACAGTAATTATCTAAATAAAGTTTTACTCAAATACCTCAAAATATAGAATTATATAGATATTCACATTAAATTCATAAATTTTTTCCTATTTAAAAAAAATACCCATAAATTATATATATATATTATAATATAAAAGTTTTAGAGTTTTCACCTTACCCATATGGAATAGAAACATAATTAATCTATATATATTTATCTACTATTTAATAATATATAATTAATTTATATAATCATATATATAATATATATATATATATAATATATATTACTTATATTATATATATATATCTATATATAATAAATTTATAAATATTAAATATTATATATTATATATTTATATTTTCTATATATATATATATATTAAATTAATATTATATCTATAATTATAATATTAATATATATATATATTTATATATATGTATTTATATTTCTTTTTCTAAATACTAAGCAATACTATATATTATATATATAAAAAATTGATATGTAGATTCTGCAATATTTAATATTATACATATGTGTATATATATATATATATATATATATTTATATATATATATTTTATATATTATATAATAATATTAATATATTAAAGTCTAACTATGACCCTTAAACACTTTTGTAAAAACACAAGAAAGTTGGTGTAAGCTATAAAAAAGAAAAACTGTTCACCTAGGTTTTTGATATTTATTTTAAAACTGTATTTTCCTTCAAATATATTATCCATAGCTTCTGATAAACAGGAAAATCAGTTCTCTGATATCATGAGATCGAGACTGGAAAGGTTCAAAAGTATTTTTGGGCTATGTAACTCTGCTATGTTTGGGAATATTTAGCTTTTGTTCATCTTGTGATTAATAGTTAATTATTTCTTACTTTCCAAGATTAGATAATTTGAATTTGTATTGGTATAAATAATTTTTTTTTTAGTTCTTTAAGAATCTTTCAGTCATATTTGGAATCTACTGATTTTTTTTATTTCTCTTTTTATTGTCTTTTTATCACCAACTGACTCTCTATCACTCTTAATTATTTGAAACTTATAAAAACCAAGTAACTTTGCAGTAATTTCTTTTCTTTAAAGCTCCTGGAATGATTTGAAGGTACTTGCTATTATAAGTTTTATTGTAGTAACTAAATGCTCATTATTCTATGTTGAGGACTGCATCGCTGAACTTCTTCTCTGTTTTGTCAATACTCTACTTCTCAATTATATACTTTTTATACTACAGATTTATTTGCTGTATATTCTTCATTAAGCATTCTATATTTACTCAAGCTAAATTTTCATTTATTTGTTCATTAAATAAAAATAAGTAAGTTAAGTATTAACTTGGGTCTACTTACAAGTACATAAAATAATAAATTTCTTGCTTCTTAAGACTAGTTCTATTGATCCTTTATCTCAATTTGTTCTATTTTTTCATTAAACTACTAAGCTCTTATATATTTTTCTTGAGCTCTGTCTTTACTCTCTCTTGCCGTCATGCCCTAGACAGTTTGGGAAGAGGATATGCTGGAGAGCTCAAATATGTAGAAGAATTAATAATAATATTATTATATGATTTTTGGCATATAGTTTCGTAACCATGGAGAATGGTTGCAAAAACTCATAGAACTTGGTAATATTGTGGGAAAGTTATTAGTTAGATATATAATGTAAGCAAGTGTCAAAACGCTGTAATATGTGGACATTGGATACGTGAATTATAATAAAAACTTGCAGAGGTCTTTTTGCCACTCTTCACTTTCAATTCTTCTACACAATGCAAATAGGTGGCCCTGCGGTGAGACTTACCACGCCTTTTTGTTATTTTGCAAACATACTTGTGAAGAAATCTGGCATAAACGGTGGCTTGTCGTAATCGTATCGGTGAGACGGGTGCCAGCAGTCTTGCTATTTTATTAACAGATTCATTACACGCTTTAAAAACTACAGGATTGAAATGTGTAAAATATTCCCCTATGTTTAGTGTGTGAGATGAGGGATAGTGATCAATAAATTATTACAAGGTAATATTTCTTCTTTACATAATTGCTCTTATAGAAAATAAACAAGAAAAATCTCCTGAATTGGTAAGTATCAACCCATGTTTATATAATCAGTTCCAAGATGTGGTCCAGGGTGTTATATGGCATCCATTTCTTCGCAAGGATTCCAAAGGGTAATTATGTTTAGGAGGGCGAATATTTCCTTCACAAATCATTCATCGTAATTTAGTGGTTTTTCATCAAAACTCAATGTCCTTCCTCATGTCCAGAATAAGTACACTCTAAACTGGGATACTTGCAATGGAGCACACAGTCCATTTTTCCAAACTCGCTGGTAAGCAGAAGTGCAGCTCTCTCAAAGAAATAAATGAGTCGCTTGAATTATTTAGCTCTCTATAAATTAAAAATCCTTGTAAAGTTTAAAAATTGATATATTTCCAAAAAAAGGGTAGAGCGAAGCCCCCCCCCCTTAGATGTATCCTTCTCCGTGGGAATAACATACGACGTAAGATTTCTCAATTATCCTTTGTATTTGATAGCTGGTATCATATTATCTCTACTATAATTTATTCTTAACATAATAAGTTTTATAGGTGAGATTGGGTATATGTGTGTGGAGCTAGAATCGGGGTAAAGTATGAAGTCTAAGGTTTTTCTATGAAATACCCTCTCTTCTGCGACTGTGAAGCTGGTTGCTCATAGGTGGGGGGGGGGGGGGGGTGCGATAAAATTCATTATTTTCTGTGATTTGCGTACATTGCTGTGCCAAATTTTTTTTCGAGGTGAAAATCTGCCTCCAAACTCACTTATTTCATATATGGCTCTCTCTGCTAGTGGAACCCGGCGCGTGGGGTTCGACTCAGATAATTAAAGTGTTTGTGTTTTTTTTTTCTTTCTTTTTTACTTTTTCGACTTCGTTCGTAGTTAATGTCAGGTTTGAAAATACTTTCTTGCTTTCTTAAATAAACGATTAAATATTTCATATTAATGCACTTTCACGAGAGTGATTCTTTCTCAGATGATGATTTTCTTTATATGTTTTTCAGGAGGTAATGTAAAATAATGGTAACTAATTAATGAATTAATATATATATTTAAATATTATGTTATTAATAATAATATTTATTTTTTTACTTCATTTCTTTATGTTTAAAGAAAGTTCATTACATAGAATAATTACGGTTCACCCTCAGGCGAAATTCCGTGACAGAATTTTTTTTTTTGTGATTCGGCGCAAAAAACTACATAAGAAGTCTGGAACTGAATAATTTCCAGTTACCGGTACACCCTTAATATTAAATAATATATATACATAATCTATATCTATTAATATATATATATATATATTATATTAATATATCTATATATATATATATTAATATAATCTCTCTTATTATATTATATTATATACTTCTATATATTATATACATTACTTATATATTATATATATTAATATAATATATATATCTATAGTTTTCTCGGGAGGTAATAACATATATATCGGATGTAGGTATATATACAAATTAAATATATTATATATATTATTGCTATTTGGTGTATATTTTTAAGGTTATAAAGGGGAGTGTTGGAAAGAATAGCTTTGAAAATCTGCATAATAATAACAGTAATGAAGAGGGATAAGAAGAGAGTGTGTGGCTAAGGTTTTGATGTGAAAACAGAAAGGAGGGGATGATGGTATTTTGTTGGGGATAGAGCTGTAGGTTTTATTGCCGCACAAGGAGCGTTAGGATAATGGGTAGAGTGAGGAAGTTGAAGTAATGGTAAAAACCTCTGCACAGTGTTACATATACGATGACTCAACTAACCTAGTGACAACATGATCAGAAACCAGGAGTATTCAGAGTATAGGTGATTGAATTAGGATATCTGGAGGCTTTGTTGTAGTTATTCAATCGTTATGGATGCGTATAGAGGGTGCCATCTCCACAGACAGGAATTCACTCTCCGGAGGAGAGCTAGTAACTAGTAGCGCGTTATATAAGTTGTAAGTGGTATGTTATATGGTGAAACCATAGTGAGTAGACTCTTATTAAGGGGAGTATTCAGTCTTACTTGCATTAGCTTGCTATTTGGGAAGATATATTATTGCAGCGAGCACGCGCGACTCGCATACGCGCTGTATTTTGGTGCGTTATCAATATAAAATAATAGAGGAGTTTGGGCAATAATAAGTATTCTAATTGGTATAGAAGTCGAATCGTGAGAGACTCGTATTAGGTAAACAACACGCACGCGTTTGGGAGTGGTAAGAGTATGTGTGGATCTAACTCCTGTACACTTGAGTAATAAAAAAAGTGATTGAGAAAATATAAGGAGAAGAGAAAAGTAAAATGTATGTAGGTGTAAAGTAGAGGAGGAGAGTGTAAGTGAGAAGTGTGAGTCAGATGGTAGGTGGTAGATAGGATGAGAGTGGTGCGAGAGCATGTGATGAATGAATACCGAAAAGTGAAAAGAGTGTAATGAGATCAGTGAAGGAGCAGGTGTGTAAAGAGTAGAGGTGAGGTGGAGTTAGTTGATGAAGTGATGTAAAGAGAGATGAGAGAGGGTATATAGTGTTTATATGTGCACTTGGAATTATTCTATTTTTTTAATATTTTTTTTATTTGTTTGTATTGTTGGTTTTTTTTTATTTGTGTATATTATTGTATATTTTTTTTATTGTTAATGTTTTTTGTTGTTGTTTTGTTTTTTTTTTTTTTTTGTAGAAATATAAGGATTATGATTAGATATGTTTTATAGAAGGTATTTTCGTATTGCATCATATATTGTAAAGGGATAGAATTGGAATCAGGGTATTATTGTGTAATTTTTCCACATTCTTTTAAATATTTTGTAACTCGCATGGGGAAAGGATACAATAATCTACCATATAATTGGTATCATTAGATGTATATTGTCATTGTCGAAAGATTTATTTTTTTTTGTTTATATTTTTTTGCTATAAATTTTTAATGAGAAAGGTCGTCATTGTCGCGTTTTTTTTTGTTGTTTTTTTTTTTTTTTAATGTAAAAAGTTGTCAATTTAATCTTATTATGTTTATTTCATATTAATAATTGTGTATATTATTTAAGTATTTACATTTTAACTAAAATTTTTTGACTTTATATTTCAAGATTTTTTTTTACATATTATGTAAATTTGTATTTCCTTTGTATTGGGGAGAAGGATAGTTTTTTTGTATTCTATTTTTATTGATTTTTGCCTTTTTAAAATATTTGAAAATATGATTTAATTTTTTATTTAATATGTATTTGTTTTTTTAAATAAATTAGTAAATTTTAGTTTTTTATCGATTTTATTTTATAGATATGAGATTGTAGAGATTGGCAAGAGTTGTTTAAGGGAGATGGAGTGGTGTTTTGTAATGTAAAGTTTTCAGAACGACGTAGATAAGATGTAGGATTAATGGGTTTAGTTGGAGTTGAGGAATGGAATATTAAACTTCACGAGACTCGTTAGAAGGTTTCTATGCTTTTGTGATCGGTGCTCACGCATTGCCTTCTCTTTCCGCACTCGCCAACAAGTGTCTGAGTTTGTTTTCTGGTTTAGAGAATTTATCTTTTCCACGAGGTTCTTATTTGGTGTTTGTTCGCCCTTTGCGCTGCTATGAGGAATTTAAATCACTCGGTCTAATTATAAAGCCATGCGCGTCTTGTGTCATCTGCGTAATTAATTTAGTTAGCTGAATGATGTCTGAATGGTGTGCAACCAACCGAGTTGTCGTTAAGAACCAATCTTTGAATAGGGCTCTGGCTCCGTGAAGAGTGGCAGAAAGGTGGTGGGATAAACTTGTAATGTGATACATATATATAGGTGTAGTATACAATTTATATTATATATATTCTAATATTATATATACTATAAATATATATACGGATATTATATTTATTATATATATATATATGTTATATGATTTCAATATATATATATGAGATAATTAATATCTATTTATTTAATAGTATCTTAGTATAGTAGTGACTAGTATCAATAAGGTATAGATTTTTTCTATATGTATACAATTAGTATAAATAATAATTTATAAAAACAATATATACGATATAGTGTACGATAAATTGTTATTACTAATAGTTATATAATATTTAATTATCACATATTGTGTATATTGTATATATATTATTTATATATATAAATTTTATATAGTATGTATATATATTTAATTGTAATATATTAAGTTTAAGTAATATTAATATTATATATAGTAAATATATACTACTATATATATATATTATATTATGGTCATGATAATAATATATTAATATATATAGTTAAAGGTTTTATATATATATTAGTATATATAATCTAATATATTAATAATATATATAGCTTTAATTATATATACATAATATAGTATGTATATATTATATTATTATATATACATTATATAGTGACAATATATATATAATATATATAATTTTATATCTTAGTGAGTAGCGTGCTTAAAGGTTTAAGATATTCAGTAAGATAATAGAAATTATGTAAATTATATAAATATATAATTAAATGAGAAATGATTGACTAGTATATATTATATTTTATAATTATATATAGATATATATATGAATATTAATATATATATAATGTTAGTTGTTAGGTTTGATATAGTTTTTTAATCTGGTTTATATATATTATATATTGAAGATGTAAAATTATGATAATAGTATTATAATAGTAAAAATATTATAATTATTGTAAATTTTTATTTTAAAATTGCCTTGTAATTATATATGGTTTCTAGTTTTTTTTGCAAGTTATGTATGGCTAAAATGGGGGCTAAATTGTGGATCTTATTTTTATCGACTCCTGTATATATCTAAACTGAAGAAAGAATATGTTATTTAGTAATAGAATATTTTTTTAACTCATTTTTACAATTCTGCTTTAGTTTCTTTGTTTTAATTCAGCGATGTATAGTGGGTGATGTGTTGGGAATTTTTTTTACTTTATCTTTATCTCAGTTATGTTTCTTTCGTTATATTTATTAATTGTATTTCGTATTTAATTATTGTATTTGCATTTATGCCCATAGGGTATTAACTATTTTAAAAATACTGGGTTATTTATTTAAATGTCATATATAAAGTTTCTCAAGAGTTTTAAAAGTAATGTAATTCCATTATATAATGTATCTTGGTTTTTTTATCAAAGGACGTGTATTTAATCCGAAAATTTATAGTGAACATACAGTAAGTCTATGTAAGAAATAATGTATTCTATAATTTACAATAGGAATACTTATAAGGCTAGGATTAATGATCTCCTATAGTGTAATTATTTTTTACGAAAATTAACATATCAAAAACTTTTGTTTATTTCGTGACCATTTTTCTATATTTATGGGTAAACTGGGAAGAACTTCAAATCACTTTTGTAACACTTCTATAATATCATAATTATTTAGAATTATTATGGAATTAAAAAAATTTATAATTAATTTACATTTATCATTGTGAATCTTTTTATTTTAATTTAAATTTTTCTTCGAAAACAAATTTTTCTTCTCTTTGAAATATTTTTTCCTTTCTTGGGTCAAAAAGTTTTGGGAGTCAATTTTAAATTTGCACTTGTTACTTGTTGAGACCCAGTATTTTATATTCTTTGTGATGAAAGTAGCTCTGATGAAACAAATTATTTTCCAATATCTAAATTCTAAAATATGAATAAAGGAAGATACTAAATTGCTACTTACATTAAAAAATTATGGAGCGTTTGATATATATATATTTATAATTTTATAGTATATTATTATATATATATTTATATTATATTATATATAATATTATATATATATTTAATAAGATATATATATATATATATTATAATATTATATATATATTAATAAGTAGTATATGTTTCTATAATATATTGTTTGTATATTTAGTATATATATATATATATAATATATTATATATAGGTATATATATAATATATAGAGGATGCTGTATGTAAAGTAAAAGATGCATTATATGTAATATATAGGTAAAGAATCATGCATGGATAGGTTGTGTATATTATATATAGGGGGATAATGGTATTATGTAGTAGTAACTCACTCATGGGTCAAGGGGAATTGAAACCCTACACTTTATAAGATATAAGATTCTATTAATACCATAATATATTGTATTATGATATGTATGTAAATCCGTACGCGGTTCACCGTTGAAGCTCTAGGGTGGATTTATTCAGTTACGCTTGCGACCTCTTGAACAACTCGTGCTGAGCTGCAGTGCTAGTAGCTGATAGTTTTAAATTATAAAAACGAATTAAAATGTAAAATCAAATACATACATACATACACAATAACTATTTTTAATTTATTTTGCTAATGATTGGTAAAATGATAAATGGAATTAATCAAAATACGGATTAGAGGGGCGACAAGTAAAGTAACGGCAGAAGGGTGCTAATTAACCTCGCTTTAATCTATTCGACTTCTTGTGCATTTTATCCATATCCATTCCAACTAATTGCCGTTGACTTGGCTTTGTTTTCTTCAAATCGAATCACGGGAATACTCTTGTGTTTAAGAAGTGTTTAGACAGCATGAATACTCATGTTATAGAATACTATGTTC
>JABUQX010125037.1:5000-25000 GCA_015478945.1 Trachelipus rathkii
CTACAAAAGTGTGCAGAATTAAATATATTATATATGAGCGAGAATATTCTAATATGTATAAATTATATACAGCAAATTTATATATATATATTAATATATAAGTATATATATATATATATAATATAATATAGTATATATGATGGTCAGATTTTTTTAATGCTCACAGTATTTAGCTAGAGAACGGCAGGTCTACGTAAATAATATATATTAGAAAAAAACGAAAATTTTAATGGGATTGGATTTAACTTTTTTTTTTTTTTGTTTTTAAACCGATAATTTTTTTTCTTTAAACCTGTCTTCTTTAAACAAAATTATTAGACAATCCGTAAAAATTCTGAGGAGTCCGGGGTTCTCGCTCTCTGCCGTGGAGCCGACGGGTGGGGAACTGAATCCCCCTTCCGGGATGGTCTCCGGAACCCCCTGCTCTTATGTCTTGGGATTCGCGGGTCTCCACCATCTCCCTCCGGGGTATGAACTCCCCCCTCTGTCCCCCTTTCGGCTCGAGCCGCCCTAAATTGGTGAAATAATTTTGTTTTTTTGGGGAAAATTAAGTTTTTTTTAAAGGGGGCTCGAGCCGACGGGGACAGAGGGTGGGCGAAGTCCCCCCCGCGGAGGGATGGTCCGAGGAACCCCGCGACACCCAAAGACCAGAGAGCGGGGGTTCCGGAGAACCTATCCCGGAGGGGGGATAGTCCCTCCCGTCGTCCACCGGGAGGGAGACCCCTCCTGCCAGCTTTGCGGTTTACCCATAAAATTGCTTGTAAAAAAAAAAAATTACTTAAAAAAAAAAAAAAAAGTTACAATCCTCTTAAAATTTTCGCTGATTCCAAATACTATAATTGTTTTTCTGTAGGACCTGCCGTTCTCTAGCAACATACTGTGAGCATTAAAAAAAATCGACCAATATATAATATATAATATTATATTATATATTATATATTGAATAATATTGATTATATTATATAATATATATATATAAAGTATTCATATATATATAAATATATATTAATATAATATATTATAACTAAAAAATTAAATAAAATGAATTGGAAATAAATCAATTTGAAGCAAAAAAAAATAAACAAAAAGTAAGTTCTTTTATAGCAAATCGAATTTTTAATTTAATTTTGCTATAAAAATTATTAATTACCAACCTTTCCAATACTCAATTATTTTGAGGAGCATGTTTACTTAAGGTCCCATATATATATATATATAGTATTATATATAATATTATATATTATATATATATTATAGATATATATATATATATATATATATACATATATAGATATATATGTATAAATATATAGATGGTCTAGAAAATGGAGAATGGAAGAGAGTGGAGGGTGCCCAAACTATTATATGCGCGATGATTAGGTTTTTTGTGAGGCCGAATCTGTAAAGAGTTTTGAGAGGATTTAGGTAGAGAGATGTGGCAAGTATGTAAAGAGGAGTTTGAAAGCAGACGCAGATAAGAGTAAGGTTATGAGTTGTGATGAGGACCAGTGCCTCGTGTTGAGTTTTGTAGATGGTGAGCCAGCTGGAACAAGTTCCTAGAATTTAAATATTTAGTGATATATGTGATAAAGGGAACGAATGATCAGAGTGTATAGAAAGTTGTGAATGGCAGGAGGTGCGTGTTGGAATTAAATCCTTGGTGGATGGTAAAGGGAACTAAGTATTTGTGTGCGCTAATGGTCTACTAGTGAGGTTATTTGCCTCCTCTGTGTTAATTATAGTGATGAAACTAGGTGCTGGAATAAGAGGACAGATCTAAAGTACAATATGTTCAGATGGCAACCTTTAGGGGTGTGTTAGTGTTGAGAAAATTGATGAATGAAGGAATGAACGAATTAGAAGTTGTGGAGGTTGGTGAAGAAAGAGGTAATGAGAGAATAAATGAAAGTTCGTTGAATTAGTTTGTTCATCGGTGAAAGGAAATTGGATCATAGCCGGTTTTGTTAAGGCTGATATATGGTGGCTAGTTAACCGGAATGACTGCTGAGAGACCGAAGAAAAAGTGAGTTGAGTCCAGTGTCTTCTTCCAGACAATTTTTCTCCCTGGGGGCTTTAGAGGAGATCGGGGGGCACATAGATAAACATAAATTACCCACTAATTAAAGGATAATGCGAAATATTCTTCGTCATTTGTTTCAGCTAATTCTAGTCTTAATTCATTACGTCTTACTGAAAATTAGTAAATATATCCCCGAAATATAACAAATTTTTAGTTGTTAAATATAACAATCAATTGTGTGAAATTTATTGGGAAGTTAGGATAAATAAAATAACATAAGGTACGAAAATATTATTAATGAGAGAATATTATAAATTAACAATATATATGGGTAATATGACTTTTTCAAATAAGGAAATAGATCTTTGGTAAATAAATATATATATATAGTATAATATATTAATATATAATATTATATTTATTATAATAATATATATATATAATATAAGTATATATATATATATTATTATATAATAAATATATATATATATATATAATATATATACTATATATTAAAATTACACTTCTGTCGGGCCGTAGCCCCGACGTTAGTCTACGTTAAGTTAAGGGTATTACAAGAAGTAAGTTAAAAAGATCGTATAACGATCGAGTTTCTTCCGCAATACAAGTCTTATGCTGTTTTTTTTTTTCTAGAAAATCCTCAGTTGAACTCAGACCTCTCGATGCTTATCATTATACAATCCATTAACGGTTCGGCAGCATTCTATACGTCTTGTCATATTATGTAATGCGGTTCAGTAGTATTGAACCGATCATTTTTACCGGAGGTTAATCGTTACAGGGAAGTGACAAGAAGGATTTCAACAGAGACTTTGGTAACTCGCCAATATCCACGTCCGATTGCCAATTGTTTCGACAATTCGGACTTCATCTGCTAAATATTTCGCGTTTCGAGCATGGAATTGAATAGTAAAAATTGAAGGATTTCAAGTCAGCTAGTACACCTTCTCGCATGTAAGCATCGGAATCTGTCACAAAATTTCTAACCTTCAATATCAGGTAAATTTGTTAATTACTGAAACGTCTCAAAGCGAACTAGCCAATAATCATTATATAATAATTAGTTTTGAACCTTTCTTCATTTCTTCGATTACACTATCGGCCAGTAAGTATCTTCATCCCTTTAATGCGTTTTTCTAATCTTCATCCAGCAATCAGTCGCCGCACTTCGATGCAGCACTTCTCCATTATTTAACAGCACAAAATACGGTTTTTTGTAAGTAATAAATTGAACGTCGCCCACAGCTGATTCTTGCATATATTTTGCGGTGCAATTGGTTCACGTAATTAAGGGGATGACTGTTGGGTCATACTAAAGTCCTCTTTTGCAAGCAATTGCTAAGATAAGAGAGTGCAGCTAAGGAGTTCATTCATTACATAAAGCAGGTGACGAAGAACCTCTTTCTGATCTTCCAGCAAGATCCCACCGGAAGTGAATGCAGGGTGCCTGTCCCTTCTTTGTAGATATGCTCACAAGCCACAAAATTGACTTTAAGCTCCTGAATACAGCATTCACTATCTTATAATGAGATAATGAAATGCTCACTTCAATGCATTCTGATACTTGAGGATTGGATCATTGATTGAAAATCATGCAAAATATTTCTTTTTTTGGCGACTTGCTAAAAAGTTTGTAAATTTCTTCAAAATATAAAAAAAAAACTTTTGGCCTTACTGTCTGTTTTAATTTCTGCTAGGAGGCTGCTCCAGGGACAATATATTGTTGTGTTACAGTGTATATAAGGAATCTTCTTTTGTTTTGACTTTTCTGTAAACCTTTTTTCTACAGCCGCTCCAACTTTTCCAGCCATATTAGAAGAACCATCAAATCCAAAAGCAATAATGGTGTCATTAATTTAAATCAAAATCAGTCAGCTCCTTATCAATAGCATTTGCAATAGTTTCTGCTTTTCCATTGAATATTTTAACAATTTACAAGAAACTTTTCACGGGGATTTTTACATTCCACTACTCTAAACATTATACTCAGCTCCATTTCATCTCTTTCTCATCTGCTAAAACGGAGAACTTCTTGTTTTCAATGTTTTTTTCAACTCCTTTCAAAACTTCGCCCATATATAACAAGTTCACCGGCAGTGTTCTTGCTGCTGTAATTCGACCTATCACCCTGATCTTTTCTCCATGTTTTAAAATCATCATCAATGCTCAAAATCTTTTCAATCAAACTCGATATTAATGTGTATTAGCTACTTTTCCTACGCAAATAATACAACCCCGCAAAAGTAATTGTTTTCAAACCTTTTCCGTATTTAAGTCTCTTCACTTCATCTACCTGAACAATTTGAGCGTTGGAATCGGTTTATTCATAGAAGCCCTGTCCTCCTAGGTTTTCCATTTCTCACTATAGTGTGGAGCTGAGAGTGTTCATGCTCTCTAATTTCCCATCTTTTCCTAAAGCTTTTTTTGAAAGGTTGCGAATGGAATTTGAATATGCAGTCTAGTGCGCCACCCGTCTTTGTAGAACATTGCATCTATTTTTCAATCAAGTTTTAGCAGTCAGTTTACAAAAATGCACTCGTTTTGTTCTTCACGTATTCCAGTCACTATATTTCCGTTCCCATTGTTTTTGTACTAGCGTTGTTTTGTCAACGATTTTTGCGGATGTAAGCTGGAGGACCTGCACTTTTAATCTTCACTATTCTTTTAAATCATTAGAGTTTAATTTGTGAAATTGATGCGTTTGCCGGGCGTTCCTCCGATTTTTTACTAAGGGTCCTCTGCTGCGCTACTGAAATAAGAGTCCATTGTTCTCCTCATGATCACCGAAAAGAAAAGAGTAGCCTTATGAAAAAGTTAAAAAAAAAAAAAAGATGAGCACAGCTCCACAACAGCACACACACACACACACACACATTATATATAGATATATATATATATATATTATATATATATATGAGTATATTCATATATATTATTATATATATCATATATATAATATATAAATATATATATAGTAGTATATATATATATATATATATATAAATATATATATATCATATATATTAGTATATATATCAAAATTGTGTTTTGCTGGGTGGTTCATTATGTTCTTACTCTGTTTCAGAGTCAGTAAGTATTTTTACATAATTCGGTAACTTCAAAAAATCACGTGCAAAAAGTCGTGTAACTGTACTTTCTTTTGGAAATAAAAGTTAGTAAAGGCCTAGTGAGGAATATGTAACTTTTGTTGTCGTGGTATTTGACAGAAGCAGGTCAACTCAACATGGAGGCCACACTTCGCAAGTGGTGAACGAAATTGTATACAACTCCAATAGAAAATTTGACTGACCCAAGATCGAATATATATATTTTTATATATATAGTATAACTATATATATAATAATTAATGTAAATATATATATATAATATATATAATACTAGTATATAGATAAAGAACATAGTATATATATTATATAATATATCTGATACTATATTATATAATATATATTATATATAATATATAATATATATATAAATATATATATAAATGATATATATATTATATAATTACTATATGAGATCATTGAAAAAATATAACACTAATGCGAACTATAAGTATTAACTAAAGGCACCCCTTACTAATAGGACCTTCCGAAAGAAATTCTAAACTCAATCCTATTTTCTCACATAAACGTTCTCGCCCAGCGTTCACTGGACTTCTCAGAAGGTCAGAATGACAACGTTTGTTGATGTTTATGGCCACTGATTCGTAGAAAGTTTTCCATGCGATCTGGCTGATTTTTTATTATCAGTGGCAGGCTATGATCAAAAGATTAAACATAGCTTTTTATATTTATTTGCCTTTATTTTGTATTATTAAAAAATTTTAATTTTCATGCTCGATTTCTCCGGGGGGCACTCGACTGTCTCCGGGGGCAAAGCCCCCCCGGAAGTATGCTCTGAAGAAACACTGATTGATCAGTAAAAGGAATGCTTTGCGAAAGAATGTGTCGAGTTTCGCAGAGGGGAGAAGAAAGGTGTATAATAGGAGTGAATTGCGGGATTTTGTGAGGGAGTATAGTTGTGGCCCAGTTGTGGAACTAACGGATAAACCCTACTTTGACTAGATGCCATAGTGAGGTTCCGGCGCAGTTCCATGAAGCCCTAGGATGGATTTTTCTGACCTCGGCGAATTCTTACAAAAAGGTTTAAAGGGGACGGTAAGGGTGGGCTTTCTTTTCGAATTGCGTCATATTTTTCTACTACTTTTCTGTTTCCTTTGCATGTAACGCACCTTATCCACAGTCTGGGGAGAGAAGGTAGGTGATGATGATGATGATAATGATGATGATGATGAGAAACCATTATCATTTTAATGTCGTAAGATAGGACTTTTCTATCAAAGTTTTAGCCTTTCCAATTATATCTTTAAAAAAAAAAGTTGGTACTTTCTAAAAACTATTTATATAGTTCGCGTCCCTGGACTCCTGCTGTTAACTGTGCATATATTTTCCAATTACTGAAATATTTAGTTTATTTATCATTCGGAAGGTTAATGTAAATTTATTTTTATTTTGATTATTGTATTTTTAAAAACTTAAGAAAGGAAAGAGATAAAAACATATATATATATATATATATATATATATATACTCTTTCAAGCTTTAAATACTTGAATGCTCAATTCAATGCTCCAAATGCTTTTGAATTTAATCGATTTTACGAAACGCATACTTTGCCCATGTTATTCTTTTTCCAACTCGTATAGATGTTATGCTTACTTCCTTAAAAAAAAACCTTATTATTGAAATATACAATTTTTTCGTTTTCATTTGTAGGTGATCATCAAGCAGCTGACAAAACATCAAGAAAACTGATAGATGTATGAAGCGAACCTCATCCCCCAATCTGGGGAAGGGGGTTAGATGACGATGATTGATTTTTTTATTCGTGTGTTTAAATTAGATATATTTCTTTCTCATTATATATTGTCATATTCCTTCTTTAATAAACGTTTTACAAATTTCATGTTTATATGCAAATTGTATTCACATCCTACTGCCTAGTATAGAAGTTTGACTCAGCTTAGGCGTAACTAGGGGGGGGGGCCAATGGCATGGCCTCCAAAAATTTTGTGGGCCCTTTTCAAGAAAGTGTCAGAAAATAATAAAATATCTAAAGAAAACTTTTCATCCATGATCATCGAAGAATCTGAATTAAGAAACTGATTAGCAGAAGTTTCTTCTACATCTTCCTCTTCAGAGTGCTTCTTTTCTTCTTAGCATACTCTCTTAATGAGCTTTCATTTAATGAGATCTCAAGAGTAGTGCTAATATTTTGCTTCCACTTCAATGTATCTTTTTTTAATTTTCGGTGTTACCATTTCAGCATCCTAAGCTGCTTCTTCAATGATTAAAGAGTCTTCAGCACCTTTTGACTTCCTTTCTTCATCATCATTAACAATGAGGAACAATTCAAACTATTAACTTCTGACTTTTCACTGCATTTACATTAGTTTCTTTTTCTCTTCATATTCAAATATTTTCTGACAATTTCAATATGGAGAGGCGCTGACCCAGTTAGAAAAATTGATTAGTTGCACTAATGTAACTTAGCGCATGTCATCTCCATTGTCACATTGTGAATAGCGAACTCAAAAAATCAAATGGAGTTATGGTGGATCTGGGATTTGGGTGATAGTTGTAGGGAGATTTATGTTATTCAAGTGTTGTGTTTGACTACTTGTTTACCCAAGGAATTCTAAGTGAAGGCGGTGTACCCAAACTTAACTTGATAACTTATCCCTTACGAGAGACCAAATGGGTCTATGAAAATCAAATAATAAGTACCCAGATAGATTAGTGAAACAAATAGACTTTAATCTTATGGTAGGTAAGTGATAGACCAGGTCGGTGTATGTATTCCTTCTGGAGCTCTGCCGGAGAGGCTCTGAAAATATATCTAAAAAAAACTAAAATAAAAAAAGGAAAAAAAACTAGGAACATTAAATAGAAATGATTGCAAGGAGGTTAATGAGACTCGATTATAAAAGCTATATTATTTATTTAGACCTCAGACGATTGATGGTTAGTGAATTCGGATATTATCAATTTTTATAGTTTAAATGTCTTACGAAGTACTTTTAATTCTGATCAAGGATTTATTTAATTTAGGATAATTTAATTTTGAGCAAATAGTATTCTAGTAGGAATAGTAGGAATTGCTTAAATTTTCAATTACAAAATTTTAACAGCTAGGATATATGATGGTACATGGATTTAGCACGTCGAAATAAGTTAATGGCTTTTATAATCCCTTTACAAAAATGGTAACACAGGCAATCTTTTCGCCAGGTAAAAGAAAAAGAAGTCTGTGAATATGATTTTAGGATTAGATTTATTTTTAGCTAATGAGTTATTTATAATATTAATATTTTCAAATATTGCAATATCCTTTTACGATAAAAGAATATTATTTCTGACATACACTTTTAGGTTGTAACTTTCAGTGAAGAACTTCTTTCTGATCTAAATTTATTCTATTTGGTGGTTTTAGATGGTACAATGACCACGTATTATGTTAATAAATATTATCAATTTTTACTAATAATTAAGAAATTAGACTATAATTAATTAACAACTGCAAGCTGCAACTAGGTCTGAAAAATATGAGAAATTAGTAGCGTTAGTGCACATATATTATAACTAAAGTTTTACGAGCTCGCCTACCAGACGACAATGAGATCCCCTTTACATTGTAATAAGGAAGTGTAGTATTATTGCTGTCTGCTCTCCCATGTGATAAGGTTATTTATTTTTTGGTGGAAGATTTTCTTAATTGCTATCATTATCCGAATCCTGTTTCCCTGACCTGAAGGGAAAGATAAATGGTGCCACCCACACAGATCTTCAATCCTCTTAACCTTCACAGCTCCAAAAAAAAAAAAAAACATTCTTTGGCTAATCTGAAAGACAGTGTTGACGGTATAAAAAAAAATTGAAATGATTTAAATCATTTAAGTGATTTAAAAAAATCAAATTTTTTTTATTTTTTAGGCAAATTCTCTTTATTTAAAAAAAAATACTAATTATAATATATATATATATATATATATATATATATATATATATATATATATATATATATATATATATATATATATATATATATATATATATATATATATATATATATATATATATATATATATATATATATATATATATATATATATGATATTAGTGCTAAGAAAACGCACTTTTATATGTATATATAATCATCCCTAGGCTTTCTTACCTAACTGGGTTTTGAACCCACACCCTCGCTGTTGGTAAAGCAGGCGTGTTACCACCTGACCACGATGAGCTAAAAGTAAGGGTGTGGGTTCGAAACCCAGTTAGGTAAGAAATTCTACCGATAATTTACTCTCTCTCTCTCTCTTCTTATTTATATATATATATATATATATATATATATATATATATATATATATATATATATATATATATATATATATAGGCAAATATTAAGATTGGGATCAGTAGAAATTTTTGCGTTCCGAGAAAAATTGAGTCGGTTGCTAGAGTCGCTTGGGTGCGAATCCTAAGGTCAGTCCTGGCGACAGAGGCTCTCTCTCTCTCTCTCTATATATATATATATATATATATATATATATATATATATATATATATATATATATATATATATATATATATATATATATAATATATATATATATATTATATATATATATATATATATATTAATAGAATTTACTCTAAAGTAAATTCTGCAAAGTGCAATTACAGCAGTTGAGTGAACTGCTCTATCCAAATATGAGGATGTCTAGCCTAATAATTTATAAATCTCAACAAAAAACAATTATAACTCACCATTAAATTAATTCAAAATATCTTTAAACACAATGTTTCCAAGATTTTTAACTTGGATGTTGCCTTTTTTTTGAAGGCATAAGTTAGAATAAATGTAGTTGCTAGTTCCTAGTTTTGGCCTACATATAGAATGCCGTCCATCGAGTATTGTTCTAAAACTTAAAATAAGGTATAAGGATTTAAAGGCAAGAGGTGTTAGAATTAAACAGAATAGATTGAATATACCTAACAACTAGTCCCGCTAAATCAGAATACAAAGGGTTAGGACCAGCTTGGAAAGGAAACCTTAACCTAAGCTATCTCAGAACAATTCCTCTATCATTAATAAGGCAATAAATACTTTGGCCTAACTAGAACTAATGTTAAATTTACAAATGAAATACTTTACGGAATCTTGATCTTACGAAGTTTAATATATAGTTGGATAGCATAATGCTACATAAAAGATCGGAGCTATATCATCTCACGTTTTACTCAATTGACTCTTAATTTTCAAGTGCCTCGTTTTTTGTTTTTTTTTTTAAAACAAACTTTCGTTGTTGCCTAACAAAAACATATTTTCAAAGCCAAGAAAGTCTCTAAGCCATAGTGTAAAATAGTGGGACAAGAAATATTCATAAATTTTTTTAAACATTTTAAAAACCCTTAGTTCAATCTAAAATAGTTAATAGCAAATAGTAAGGTTTAATACAGGGATAAAATATTTCTAATATCCTCCCAGCAAAAAACAATTTGCTGGAGGCAAATTAACTGGAAATGATTTTCAAATGTACAAACACAACCTTTTAAACCATTAGATTAAATTCAGAACAACATGCTTATTACTCATAACATGCAATATAATAAATCAAATCAAACATATTTACAAAGTTTAAGCTTCATATAGCAAAGCCAATATAAACTAAACACTAAATCTAACTTAATTCTGAAAGGAAACTATTATTTACAAATCATCCAGCTTTTCTTTCAGGAATTTCCTGAACTTGACAGTAGCCTTCGTTGCTGGTCTTTTCTTAACACCTGACTGCCTACTCCTAGCAATTCTAGGAGTTGGATCAGTATTAAGAATTTCTTCAGCAGAATTGCCAATATCATCCCTTTTTTCATTCTGATTCGCCCCAGAGTGGGTTATAGACAGTTCCATAGGATACAAGTTGCAGATAGGTTGATGAACAGTTTTATCATTGCTTTGTTTTATTTTTACTGACCTAATAATTTTATCATGCCCTACAACCACTTCTATGACCCTTCCCAACATCCAGAAGAGTCTAGGTTTGTTAGGCAGTTTTATAAGTACAACATCGCCACACTTTATACGATTAGTCCAAGGACTTTGATACAAGTTTCTACTATGCTCTCTGAGACTCAACAAATACTCTTCATACCATAGCCTTTTGAATCTTCAAAGGTTATAAGTTGCTGATCAAGACTTTTAAGTACAACATCCCTGTCCATCTCTCTCCATGAATCTTCCGAGTCTCTAAAGACAAGAGCCGAATTAGAGTGCATTTTCAGAAAGGAATTGGGAGTAATGATATTTAAATCATTTTCAGAAGACCTATAAGTGAGAGGTCTGGAATTTATAGCTTCTTGAATAGAGGATAAAGTGGTCAGTAGTTCAAAATAAGAAAGTTTGCACAGTTTTATATAAGCATTTTTTAACAGTCCTAATAAGCCTTTCCCAAGCTGCTCCAATAAACGCAGCATAAAGAGGAATTTTAATATGCTTAATGTGACACCTAGTAAGGTGATCACAAAATTCTTGGGAATAAAATACATCACTCAGGATATCTCCTGATTTTCCAAATGCTCGAGCATTATCAGAGTACAAGTGAGAAGGAATAGTGTACCTATTGCAGAACCTTTGAAAGGCAAGTAAAAAATTTTCCGTAGACATATCAGGAACAAGTTCCAGGTGTAAGGCCCTAATGCTCAAACAAGTAAAAAGTAAAATATACATTTTGTAATTCTCATTTTCTGTGCCCTTAACAAAAACATGACCTGTGAAATCAACTCCCACATGATGGAAAGGTTTGATCAAAATTAGTTGATTTTTTGGCAAGTTGGTAAGTTTGGGATAATTGTAACAGAGAGCATTATATTTCTTACATAAGAAACAGGAAGACAAGGTATTTTTAACAGCTTGTCTGGCTTGAGGTATCCAGAACCCTTTATTTCTAACATAATTTAAAGTAGTTTGTACCCCAAGATGCTGAACTTGGGAATGAGCATTCAAAATAATCAATCGGGTGAAGTGGTGGGCTTTGCCCAATAAAATGGGATTACAAATATCAAAACTAAAATGAAGAGACTTAGAAATCCTCCCATGGGAGCGAGAATTTCATCATCGTCCAAAAATAGATCTAGGTTTTTAACAAGTGAGGGAATAGGCTGAGAATCAAATCAGTAGTTTTGAAAACTAATTTCTTTTCCAAAACATGCAAGTTGCATACGCCTAATCCAGTAAAGTACAGCACACTTGGCAGGATCAGCTTCCACCACCTTAAGATACCTAAATTCTTTATCAACTTATCAAACTGGGAAAACCTTTCAATGTCTAAGACATCATCAACAGCATTAGCCACAGTACAGTGTACAAAGGACTTAAGTTTACACTCAGGGGGAAGGCTCAACAGTTCATGTGTAGGCCAATTTTCAAAATCATTAGACAAGAATGGAGGTCCATTCACCCAGAATTTTTTAATATCAATGAATTTTTTAAATGATACACCTTTGGTCAATAAATCATCAGGATTGCTGTTGGTATCAGTATACCTGAAATATATAGGCAAATTAAATTCAGAAAGTATTTCTTGTTTTGCAAGTTCAATGTCTTTAAGCATATTTCATTACCAATTTTGACTTACATTTAGGGTTATTTGTTAACAGCCAGGAAAGCACTACCTGGGCATCTACAACTAAATTTAAAAATTTAAAATTAATATCTTCAAAGGAAGACAAAATGTTGGGCAAACACTTAAATGCAAGCACAACAGCCATAAGCTCAAGGCAAGGGATGCTCAACTCCTTCAAAGGGGCCATTTTAGCCTTAGAAAACACTAATTCAGAAATGTCATCACAACATGCATACACGATAAATCCATAAGAAGTTTTTGAGCTATCACAAAATACATGCAAACCATAAATTTTGTCCTTATCAAGGACCATTCTCCTAAAAGATAATTCAGAAGCCTTATTAAGTGAAGAAGCAACTTTTTTCCACTCAGATATAATTTTAGGACCTAAGACAGTATCCCAATCTATTTTAGGGCTCAAACCCCATATGTCTCTCATCAATATCTTACCACAAACTGTTAAAGGTAAGATTAACCCCAAAGGGTCAAAAACAGAAAAATGGCTGACAAAATTTGACTTTTAATTGGGGCAAGATCCAATATTTTGCTCTGGCTGAGCCCTATTTCCCCCCTTAAAAATAGACATAAAATTCGGAATTTTCAGCCGATTTTGACTATATAAACACCAAACTGTAGCTTTTTTTTTTTGGCCCACTAAAACGTTGTTTTCCGGTGTTTTTCTGTCTGCAGTCATTCTTTCAGAATGTTCAATTTTTCCAAACCCATGTTTTTGACATTCTTCGTATCAACTATCAACTACCAAAAAATTTTTCGAAATGATTTCAAACTTGAAATATGCCTAGATAGGTCCATTACCTACAGCAGTGGTCTCCAAAGTGGGGTACGCGTACCCCGGGAGGTACGCAGAGTGATACTTGGGGGTACGCCAAAGAAGTAGCCTCAAGATCACTTGCGGGTGTATGATCTTGTATCACGTGAGTGCGATATATATATATATATATATATATATATATATATATATATATATGTTAACTATATATATATATATATATATATATATATATATATATATATATATATATATATATATATATATATATATATATATATATATATATATATATATATATATATATATATATATATATATATATATATATATATATATTCGCCGATATATATATATATATATATATATATAAACTCGCGGGCAAATTTAATGCATCATCCGTAAATATAATTTAAACTCTTTCATATTGGGAAATGTAGGGCTAGGGTTTGGTTTTATTGGTTCATACCTAACTCGGAAGTGTTGTACAGGGTTATAAATGTATAAATTGTATGTAACGACAGTGTGTAGGGAATTAAATGACATAATAAAGAAAACGAAAAAAATATGGATATGATGATTTTATTAATCAACAACAATATTCTGCAAATTACAATGTGAAATGCAGCATAAAGGTGTTTAATAATAGGTTGTACCCCCTCTGGCCCTTCCAACTTCCTCCAAGCGATGGAGATGGTCTCCTGCGGGGTGTTGTCAAAGCGTTTGCAAGCTCCCTGAGTGTGGACGGAGCATGTTCACGGGCTCGAACACGCCTACCCAACAAATCCCAAACATGTTCAATGGGATTCATGTCCGGGCTCCTCGCTGAAATGGCCAGGAGTCTGATCCCTACTTGTTGTAGGAACCGTTGGACGACCTGTGCAGTTTGCTGTATGGCGTTGTCATGGAGTAACAAAAAATGAAGGCACTATATACTCTTGGGGGGATGTCTTCTGCATACCTTTGTGCCGTTAGCGTTCCTCTGCTCACGATATGCAATACCGTGCGAGCACCCAAACAAATACCTGCCCACACCATCTCCAAATTCGCCGACGTCCATCTGGTTAATGTAGTGTGAACCTCGACTCATCTATGAGTGTCCAATCTCCATACGCTAGTGAAAATTGAAATCGCAACCCGATGCTCCCTGATCGGGAGATGGCCGATGGCAGACCTTGTAATACGTACTCCACGTTCATTCTGTCGTCTTCTCACTGTACGCTCGGAAATGGGCACGTGTCTGACCTCACGGAGCCTGTGTTGTAGCTGTACGCTTGTTTGGAAACGATCACGAAGCACTGCCAGACGGAGGAATCTGTCATCTCTCTTGGACGTCGCCCTCGGGCAACCCTGACCATGTCGTTTACGGTTGCTGCCAGTCTCCCTGAACCGACGAAAGATTCGATTGACCGTCGATTGGTTTACCCCGAGTTGCTGAGCAACCTGTCTCTGAGAATGGCCTGCTTCCGACAGTGTGATAACTCCTATGGCACGTTCCTCTTCTTTGACGATATTTTTCCTTTGTGACAGTCTTTGTAAAGCTACGACTTACAGCATATGGTTTGTTTCGTTAGTTGGTTGGTGTCTTGCCATCTTGTTCTGCAATGAACGTACTTTCGGGATTTCGTAATTTGGTTGGTTGTCTTTATTATGCCATTTAGTTCCATACACGGTGTAGTTACATACGGTATACACTCCGAAGTTAGGTATGACCCAAATAAAACCAAACCCTAGCTTTACAAAAATGAAAGAGTTTACATTATATTTACGGGTGATGCATTAAATGTGTCCTCGAATTTATATATATATATATATATATATATATATATATATATATATATATATATATATATATATATATATATATATATATATATATATATATATATATATATGAATTTACGTATATCAACAGATATATAAATTATAATCTAAAATAATGAGAATATATATATATATATATATATATATATATATATATATATATATATATATATATATATATATATATATATATATATATATATATATATATATATATATATATATATATATATATATATATTTATATATATATATATATATATATATATATATATATATTTTTAGAGGTATATAATATATATATAATATATATATATATATATATATATATATATATATATATATATAATAATTATATATATATATATATTGCAGGCCTATAGGGGTACAACTTAAAATTATTTTCGTCTTAGGGGTACGCGATCAAAAAAGTTTGGAGACCGCTGACCTACAGTATGAGAGAAGTAAATTTTCGATTTTTTGAGTTTTGTGCTCAGCGTTGTCCAATTTCCAAACCCACTTTTTTGGATTTTGAAATGAAATATTGGGATTTTTTTTATTCTTATCCGATCAACATCAAATTTCCAGGGCTTGTATAGTCGGGCAAGATGCATCTTTTTTACTTAGATAACTATGTTGTATACTCAAAAGAAAAATTTAAAAAATTAAATTTTTTTTTTTTGAAAGTTTGTTCCAAGAACAAATCCAAAACTAATAATACATATACAAAGAAATTATCTAAGTAAAAAATGTGCATCTTCCCCGACTACATATACCCTGAAAATTTCATTCACTTCGCCAGAACAGAAAAAAAATTATCGCAATTTTTCATCTCAAAATCCCCAAAAAAGTGGGTTTGGAAATTGGACAACGCTGAGCACAAAACTCAAAAAATCGAAAATGTACTTCTCTCATATTGTAGGTAATGGACCTATCTATGCATATTTAAAGTTTGAAATCATTTCGATAAAATGTTTGGTAGTTGATACGAAGAATGTCAAAAACATGGGTTTTGAAAAATTGAAAATTCTGAGAGAATGACTACAGACACAGAAAAACACCGGAAAACAACGTTTTAGAGGGTAATAAAGCTACAGTTTGGTGTTTATATAGTCAAAATCGGCTGAAAATTTTGAATTTTATGTCCATTTTTAGGGGGGAAATAGGGCTCAGCCCAAGCAAAATATTGGATTTTGCCCTTTAATATTAATATCAACTTTCGCTACACTTAGGCTATCATTTACCAAATGATATTTATAACCTAAAACTTTCTCTTCTGGGCAACCATGCGCAGCAAATCTGCCATCCGCTTCAAACATAGAATTTAACTTTGGCAAGTTAGAGTTCCAACTTCTAAGTTTAAAGGAAGCATCATCCATTCTCACACATGTTTCTTTATAAATGTACTCTAATTCTAAAGGATTATTGCTATCTACATAAAAGTTGCTTGCTTGCAGTCTAGAGCATAAATCATCTGGAAATTTAGAGGCATGGTGTTTCATGACAAAATGGAGAATAAAAGGGCTGATAACAAAACCAAACACCAAGGTGGTGTAGCGGTAGGTGACAATTTTGCCATTTTCTACCAAGAAAACACAAAATCTATTTCTATCCTCTTCAGTAAGTAATTTAATAGCAAGAAAGGCCTGCTTTATATCAGCAAGAATGACATATTTATTACACCTAAATTTCAATATTAATTGTAGGAGTGAGGACATTAGGTCAATGCCTGGGTAGGCAGCTTCATTCAAAGAAGGCAATTTAAGGTTGGTTTTTAAAAAGCAATTGAAAACTGGGCGTATTTTTGTAGTAACCTGAGCCTCAGTCTTTAGGACAGGCCGATGGGGAATGAAAATAAAATTTGCATATTCTGAAGGGTTTATATCCACCTTCTCAATAATACCATCAGCCAACTATTGGCTAAAAACTTTACCATAATCATCATCAAGTAAATCTTTATAATGTAGGTTAGAGACAACTCTATCAAGGACTTTACGGGCAACCACATGATTAGAAGGAACCAGGTCAATGGTTTCCTTCCAGGGAAGTTTCACATAGTAGTGACTATCTTTAAAAACTGTTTTTATTAAATTCAGAAACTTACAAAATGTCGGCTTCAGACATATCTTCATTAACATCTAAAATACCAAGGCTTTCAAGAGTAAATAAATTGTCGAGACCATGTTCTACTACACTGTCCTCAAAAATACTCGTCAATGGATTAAAATATGAGGCAGAAGGACTTAAAACCTGATTAACGAGAGAGGAATGGGCAAGATTTTCGAGACACGAAGGACCTCCAATTCTATTAGAAGGTATATTCAGTTTATCAATTTGGTCAGGGTATAGAAAATTTTTAATATCACCAAATGGTACAATTTGCTGACCCATCCTAAATCAAGCTCCATTCATACATCTTTCAAATGAAAAAGGTGGCAAATATTGTAACAAATCTATACTAATTAAAGCATGCAATTTTACAAAATCCTCACGACCATGCCCATCACTCAAAGAACTTACACTGTACCCAAGTTTATTTATATTCTCTAAAGCCATTTTTAAACCAGATATTTCAAACTTAATTTCAAAGGACTCATCAATGAGCAAAGCAAATGGAAACTGGCTTCTACCAGGCAAATCAATAACAAAAGAGCTAAGAAAGAAAGTTTTTTCTTTCGATGAAATAAAACTATGTATGTCATAACTAATACTATACAAAGTTTTCAAGTCTAATAGCTGCCCTGCAATCTTAGAACTAACATAACTTCGTTCCGACCCGGAGTCTAAACGGCATTGCTTACCCCCTTGGTACAAAGTGATTTCTATAAATGGGAGAAGATAGTTTTGTTCACCCTTATTAAAATTAATGCAAAGAAAAGACATAGTTTGACTGCTAGAATTATTAGAATGCCCCTTTTTACATAAAGCAGAAATATGAGTAAAAAGTTTACAATACATGCAAGCGTAATCTAAAAAGCCCCCTTGGTTACCCGGACATTCTTCAGTAGCATGCTTGGCACTTGAGCACAACATACAAATATGCAACTGGTCACAGCGTTCTAGCCTAGAATCAATGTCTGTGTAAGACGGACATTTATTCATGTTATGACCTGCCATTCTACAAAATTTACACGGGAAAGCTGAATTGGAAGCCTTGCTTCTAAAAGGAACATTAGATTTGGCAGACTTTTGGGTAGTCTTAAAGTTTTCAAGGGTACCTTTAGAACCATTGGGGGTGGAGTTCTTTTCATTATTACCATGGCCCTTGTTTTGACCACCATTAGCATGCTTATTATTGTTAAATTTATTATATTTAAGACCATTATTATTAGGGTTATTATAATAATTACCCTTGTGTCTGCCAAATTTACTATTCCTAAAGTTATTATTGTCATGCTTAGGATGCGATCTCTGCATCAGCTCCAAGCGTTTCATTAAAGTAGACGAATTCTCAAACACGTCATTTATACTTGGGTAATTTGTTAGAGTTTTATCGATTAATAAATTTATAAACCTTGGAGGTAATTTATTAACTACGAGCGAACTAATCATTTTAAAACCTGCAGTATCAGGAGCAAGGAAATCTAATCCGTAAGACTTAAGGTCATAAGCTAAAGCCTTAACCTCATTAATGAATGATTTCACCTCGGATAAACTATCTTCAGGAGGAGGAGAAATGTCTAATAGCCTAACAATTATTTTTTCTACTATGAAATCTCTATCTAGAAATTCCTTCTTTAAAATATCTAAAGCAATGGTGTAATTAGAGCCTTCAGGACTCAAATGTTTAATCATTTCATAGGCCACATCCCCCAGATTGCTAATCAAATGTATAAGTTTCTCCTCATTTGTGTAAACAGGATTACCGTCTATTACAGCTTTAAACTTAGACAAAAAACGGGAGAATGCTAACTTATCTGCTTCATCACCCTCAAACTTCCCTATCTGAATTGGAGGCTCTTTTGCACTCCTAAAAAGGTTTAAACTAGACACAGTTCTATCAGATACATTAGAATTAGGGCCTGCAGTAGAGTTTGAAAAAGAGGGTTCAGAGTCTTCACTGGCAATAGAAGGTGTATTAGGCTTTTTAAGTTGTCAGATAAAGTGGCAATTTGTTCCTCTAAATCTAATTTATAATCAAACATACTGTTACGCTCACTTACATAAAATTCATTTAGACTTTTAAATTTAAGTATATTTGACAAAATACTTTTATCTGTCTTCTCCAAAGACTTTAAATAACCTTTTAATTCAGATATTTTGTCTTTAATAAAAGAGGGACTACCGCTAGTTTTTAATCTGGCTATAATTGCCTCCATCCTTCTTTTTAAGTCGTCTCGTTCTACAATGTGAAGATTATTAAGTAACTGTCATTCTTCCATTACAGCCATAGTGATAATATAAAACAATGACAAAGTGAATTTAATATTTATCAAAAAACAACTACGTTATAATTTTACTCAAAGTTCAGGCAACGTACTCCAAGTATCAAGGAAATTCAATAAGCTATATATAAGGTGAGTAATAATTAAAATAGCATAAGCTATTAATAAGAATAATTAAGATAGACGTCCTCTTTAAAAATCTTGGAAAGTTAATAGAATTTACTCTAAAGTAAATTCTGAAATGTGCAATTA
>JABUQX010125037.1:30000-33216 GCA_015478945.1 Trachelipus rathkii
TATATATATATTTTTATATATATATATATATATATATATATATATATATATATATATATATATATATATATATATATATATATATATATATATATATATATATATATATATATATATATATATATATATATTTCATACATCTCTATATATATATAAAATTTTTTTTATATTTTAATAATATAAACATCTATATATATTATATATATATATATATATATATATATATATATAATAAAATAACATATATATATATATATTATATATATATATATATATATATATATATATGCCAGTTTTTGCTAAATCAACTAATTTTAGATATTTAAAACCTTATAAATTAATATTATAGAATTCTCTTATATTTTATTTTTGCTGAAGTAATAATTAGTTAAAATTACCTTTTATTTATATTTCATATTTTTATATTGGATGATTTCTACTTTTATAACATATTCCATTTTTTCAATATATGTGTCTTTCTCCTTAGGAATGAGTTTCTTTGCTGTTTTTAAAGTCTTTTTTTTCGCCCTATTCTGTTGATAAATGAGAAGAATCTGAAGATTGGTTTAAAGTAGTGGAAACTGTTTTCCTTTCCTTTATACAACATATATCTTCGCACATCCATTGCTTAAGAATATCTTCCACTTTTTTATTGTTATATTCATCCTCAAGGAATGTAGTTTTAAAGCCTGGATCAAGATAGGTAGCAAGCACAAGATTATTATCAGTAAAGTAAATGCTGAATCTATTTTTACTGAATTTTTCCATGCTGATACTGTAGACCGAAGTCCCTCAAATTTTCCTTTTTTTCTGACTCTTTTCAAAAAAACTGCAAATCTCTTTCATATTTGGGATGCCGATGCCACTGATTCCTTGTAGCTCAATAAATTTGTACAATCAACAAAATTTTTAAGTATTTTTAGCAATTTTTCAAGAACTTTCCGATGTTTCTAAACATGCAGGTTGTGAATGATCACTGCAATATTAAATGAGAGCCGTCTTTTGTTCCAAAATTTTTGAAAACATATGATACTTTCTATTACATCTGGTTTGTACATCCTGAATAAATCTGTGTTGTGGTAAATTAAATCTAGTTTGATATTCTTCATACCTGGCAATAGCTTGAGGCGAGTGATTAAAATGACCTACGATTTGTTTGCATATGGATATATTTTTTTCACCTCTCTTTGTTCCAATATGGCATCACTGAGAACTAGTGTCAGAGTATAAAAAGCAAGGTAATTCCTGGAATCCTGCTTGTGTTACTCCTGCAGCCATATTAGGTGTGTTATCCTTACTATAACATGAATTTTATTGGAATATTGAATTCTTCCATAACATTTTGAAGACAATCACTTATATAAGATGCTGCGTGAGATACGTGAAAAGGTGAAACTCGAAGGATAGCATTTATATTCAATAGCACCAATTATTACAAGCCTACAAGGCAAATATTTCACTGCTCACTTACGAGTTCACGGGTATATAATTATTAAAACATATCACATAACATGACTAACGACATTCGCCAGAAATGTCTGCCTCATCATGAGCTGTCAAAAAGAATGTAAACATGATATCATGAGGCTCTACGTAAAGATGCGCCCCTCAATCCAGTTTTCTTAATTAAATAGAATTAGGGAAGAACTGAAATTAAAAATCAATACAGCAGACTTCGAAATACTGTCTTTGATATCATAAAGATCGAATAAAAATTATTTTCAGTTTGACACCAAGAATCGGTCAAAGAATCGGTATAATTTTGCCGATTCCGATTCCGAATCCGATTCCGGAAAAACAACTGATTCCTCCGATTCCGATTCCGATTCCGATTAATCGTCCCATCACTAAAATATATATATATATATATATATATATATATATATATATATATATATATATATATATATATATATATATATATATATATATATATATATATATATATATATATATATATATATATGGCTATTCCCTCTGATCTTACCCCGTAAAAAAAGCTTTGGGAAATTTAATCCGAATTTATTATTTTAGAGGGATAATTACATTTTATTCCCTTCTATAGACATTATTTTTTTATAATTTATAAAAAAAAGACTTCTTTTCGCATTTTTATAAACTCCACATCGAATTTACAAATATGCGGTTTAAACTTATTATTAATTTATTGACTGTTGTTAGGCTAGTGTTAGCCTAGCCATACTGTGGCCTAGCTTAACTCGTAGATGAAACCTGACGGTATTTTTAAAATAACAGGAAACGAATATGTTTTATTAGATTTTCTCCAAGAATGCAATATAATAAAACATGAGAGTTATGTGAGATATGTCAAATATATTGTTGCCTAAAAAAAATAAATAACAAATACTATTTTAGATGCAATAAGTTCAAAAAATCTCAGATCGCCCACTCTTCAGCAATGACGATTTGATCTGTAATGTTTATAGTACTTAACTAAACTTAAAGGCAAAACGTCACCTTTTGAGAGAGCGAAAAAAATAATTTATTTAAAGTAAGAAATTTAATAAAGAGTACCCCGAGGGTAAATAGCAAAGATGGAAAGAGTCGGGTGCTGGTCGGCCTATAGGTGGACGACGGGGCTCCAGCCCCCTATAAATATAAATATAGCTAAAGGAGATCCATGATTGGGTCTTTTTTAAGTTGATCTATATGATATTTCCATGTGAACGTTCCTAGATAACGTTGAAGATTTCTCTGATATCGTTTATCAACAAAATAAATAAATATATATATATATATATATATATATATATATATATATATATATATATATATATATATATATAAATATATATATATATATATATATATATATATATATATATCTATATTTTAACACACACACACATATATATATATATATATATATATATATATATATATATATATATATATATATATATATATATATATATATATATATATATATACTATACTCTTATATATATATATATATATATAGATATATATATATATATATATATATATATATATATATATATATATATATATATATATATATGCAATATATATAATGTATATAGAAATATATTTGACTATGGTGAAGTTCAAAATACATTTAAATGTTGTTTTTTTATATAGGTATAAATCCAAAAAACTAAACGGGATATTTATATTCTCTTGTTTAAATTTTCCTTCAAAATTTGCTTTGGAGTAAGATCCCTGGGAATATCC